>JAGDQP010058782.1:0-12494 GCA_022664845.1 Lepisma saccharinum | reverse complement strand
TTGATTAACAATATTTTGGGACTAACTTGTGAAAATTTCAGTGAAATACATTATTTACGATTATAGAAATTATGGACATTTATATCTGACAAACCAACTTTCGTTTCGGCTTAATTAATTCACAATATGTAAAAGATAGACGATACAAATTTGTTTACTTGCTACTGCACAATAGTAATTCTGTTCAGATTTTATGAAATTATCAACTCCGAAAGCTTACATTATGTAAATTCAAATGAATAAATTGAAATTTTGAATTTTTTATATTTCTTCGAACAATCTTGTGTTTCTGTTCAATGAACGTAGTATAGAAAACCTCTCAGTTAACTAGGTACGAATTAAGGCATTAGTTGATAATCCATATACAGTGTATAATATTATTTATGATGTGCAGTGATTTATTTAATGTTTGCCATGATATTCATCTGAATTTAACTACGAGTCATTACGTGAAGTTTGACAGCAATCGATACTAAATTATTTCTCTGTTCCGGTAAACCTATCATTTTGAGTGATGCGTTTTTAATTAGATTATTGGTTCATAAATCCGTAGGCCAGTGGTAGGATTCTTTCGACAGCTGAGATGTGATAACTTGGGAAAGGAAATATATATGGAATTACTGCTTATTCTGCGTTGACATATGAAGTGACTCCAGTATGTGATTTAAGTGAATTGCTATTATTTTCATTTTGCATTATGACACGACGTTTAGATTGAGTTGCGACCGTCATTCGTTGTGTTCGTCGTCTTTATTTCAGGAATTGCGATTCCATACAGGTGTGGGCCCTACTATGGTAAATGTAAGACTTGGTGTTTTGCCACCCTGTAGACTTCGAAGTGAGTAAAGACGTAGTATGAGTCACATATGAATTGATATGCGTATGATCGTTTGAGATTATTCCCAAGTATGGATTTGCGTTTTCCTTTCTTAATCTATCACTAATCTGAACCAGCTGGTACTTCAGAGTATGAACCGACGATCTAGTTAAAAAGATTGGAGGTGTCGCCTTATCGGTATTTCCTCCCTCGTTCTAAATTATTGTTTTTCGCAGCGATCACAAGGACCTGGAATCATCTTTCCCAGATATTCTTAAATCTGGAAGACATTTCTGCGCCGCTCGTCTGGGGGTGTAGAAAATGTTTGGAGCTAGAGTTTTGGGTAGATGCGTTGCGTGGGTACTCTAGGCTTCTGGTGACCCTAATTATATTTCTGGATTGTTTTGGTGTTGCAGTTTTGACTTCACCTAACCAGGAATTGAGTGTGTGATCTTGGTGATCGTGGGTTTGGGGCCGTTTCAGAAGCTTTCGTTTTAAGCATTGAAATAAATTCAGTAATAGACTGTTGTGGACCTTGTTCTAACTGAAAGAATTGTTTCCTTATAGCCTCCAAAAAGGTTACGTCACCTTGTTCATAGCTACTTGATACATCCATTGTACTATTTTGTATTTCCATATATTGCATACTTTACTATAGCCCAAGATCTTGCTATTATTTCGTTGGCCAACGTTTTGTCTACTCCAAATAAAGATATAGAATGCGCTTTCAGATTGAAGTGACCTCGTCCGCCAAATTATAAAACTATATTTGATTACTAAATTGCTATGTCTTAGCCTACGTTCAAGACTGTGGGTTCTTTTCTCATTAAAACGCATTCACATCATAAATGAAATTGCCGAGTTACTAATTCTTGTCATATTTAATTGATTCAGTACAGTGTAACCAACACTTGTAACTGGGAGTTACAGTGCAATCATACCAACGTGAAGAATTGATTTTCTTTTACTTTATCACAGTAAACCAAGAGTAGTACTAAAGTGAAAATAGATAGCGCGCGCTTCCAGAAGAAATCACTGTAATAAAGACTACAAGGTAGAATAAAAAGACTACATTATTATTTCTATTAATGGGTAAGAGTGTTAAAAAACTAAATAAAACTAACAACCATAATTATGAATTATCTATGCTTGTTTGTAAAACAAATATGTTATTACTCATCAAAAGTTAATAAACATATTGTAATAACTCGGACGGGAAGGTACCCCATCCAGAACATGACCCGCTATGGGAAATATACATTTTTCGTATATCATAGGACAGCATTTGATTTTAATAGTTCACGCCTTCACTCTTTTCGGAGTTAAGATTCCTAAGATACCCTTGTGGAGGCTTCCTATCCAGTGAAATTTCTCAGAAGGGAATAGATTGAATGGTGATTCGAACCCTGCGTCGTGGATACCTCCAGTGGTGATAACCTCCCCGTCGGGGATTCCCACTGAAGTGCCATTCCGGTGCAGGATCAATCCTCATTCATCAGTTCCACGGAACTTTCATTCTGTAACATTTTTCTCGTATGGATGCAGCATCGCGTTGCCAAGTGGTTGTCGAGAGCAAAACGTAACACACTTCAATACTTAATATTGTTGTAAACAGTCACCATCATAGAAATTGTCTATACTCAAATATCTCAAAGCCATAAATCATAATTCGCATTCATCAGCATTCGTCGTATATTTATCTTCACCTAGAAGTTTTTAAATCTATATTTCTGCTAAATTGTACATTCAATTCCCCTAAATTCGTTAAAGATGTCTTGTACTAGATAGAAACCTGGTGTAATTAACCATTTAGAAATAAAATATGAAGTATATTTAATAAAATACTTAATTTTTCAAATAATGTTAAACTTGGCTCTTGGTCCAAAATGGAGTGAATATTTGTTCAATATAACTTTACTTATTTTTACAACTTTTACAAATTTCACAAGTATTAGTATTGAATGTATAATGTTCAATATCGTGTCGAATTCGGTTGAAATTGGCTCAGGTGGTCTCATTTTTTGCGCCAATGTAAGTTTAAGTATTGAATTATCTTATCATGGAAAAGGAAGTTTAAAGTTATAATACAGCTAAAATATTTAAAATCATTCCGTCATCATGCTAAGTTTGACTGTATTCGCTTTAACCGTTCTTATATGAGATGTTAATATGATTAATAATTAAGTCTCGCTACCATGGAAATAGGGATTGATTATAATTTGTTATGCCAAAAATTTTGAGTAAAATGCCTAGTTTGATTTGATTTGAATTAAATTGAATTTGTTTATTGAAAGGTAAGGCACGCACCCAGTAGCTTGTGTCGGGGGAAGAGTCCGAGGTCTGTCTTGGTGTGAAATTTTCATAAAATGCATATAATTTTGCCATAAATCATACTAATTTCACAAAACAAAAAAAAATCTTAATTTTGACAAAGGAAATACTGCAGCCCTAGAACCCTCTCGGAGTATGTCTCTTTAAAAGGGAAAAGCAACACAAAAGGAAAGCTAGCTACTTTATAAAATCAAAAGCTGAAGGTAATATGAGTGTCTCTGAATTCTTAATCATTCTTACTCCGTCACGTTTGAATTTATTTAAAATATAAATGGACATGCGTCCCGGAACTTCGAATCCCAAAAAGCAAGAACAGTCTTTTAAAACAGTGTTATAAATGAATGATATGTCTATTTTGGCTGCATTAAAAATATCCATAGAATTTTTCCGGAATCACGTAAGCTACATTTCAAAAACTATTCTCTTAAAATATTTTAATATTGATTCTATACGGCATTATATTTTTATATACTTTTCTTTCATTCACAATCGTTGATCGTATCCTGAAATCTTGCAACATTATTTTAACTTCTTCCCTGACGTCATACAATGATGAAATTTTGCACAGCGACGTAAGTTGGGTGACAATACAATATTCCATTGTTACTTTCATATATTTCTATATATTTGTACATTTTATAAGTTTTTTTTTATTTTTATAGTAAAAACCTTCTTAACCTTAAAATAAATACTAGCCCGCAACGAAGTTGCATTTGAGTGGTTGCAAAACACTTTAGGATTTAGATGATAAGATCAGCTTGAGAAAAAGTATCCGAATACCGAAATAATTAAAATTAATATATAAAACAAACTTTTTAAAACATACTTTTCTTAAGCAATTCATAACAAAAAGTAGAAAGAAAATGTTTATGCATGACTAAAAAGTAACGCAAGGGGTTGACAATTGAAGAATTTTCAAAGTGACTGTAATGAATGAGAGCACGCCCAATTCTTTTCTTTTTAGTCATGAATAAAAAAAACTTTAGTACGAATTGTTTAAGAAAAGTATGTTCTTTACAAGTTTTCGTCGGCCGAACGGTCTGCGGCGGTAGGTTATCGGCTCGAAGGTCCCAGGTTCGAGTCTCGGCAGGGGCATGGGTGTAGATTTTAACAGCTAAATGCAAATCGTGACGGGCTGAAGTCCAAAGTTACTAGACTGGCCCATGTAAAAATAAAGTTTACAAAGTTTTTAAAAAGTTTTCTTTAATTATTTTTTATATGTTTAAGAAACAATAATATTTGTATGTTTAATTCTTCGAATGCTTTCCTCGTATGAAGATTCCTACGTAATTCACACAGTAGGCAAATATTTTCAAGACACTTTTAAAATAATTTCGGAAAAGATTTTAAAATTCAATGATATGTTCGTTCATTAAGGACATTTTTAAAAGTAATTAATTTCTAAATCATACATGCCTATGCTAGTTTTCCAAAATGCACTCCTAAATCATTTAGAAATATAGAATATTTCTGAGGTATGAATATGTTTGGAAATATTTCCGGAAAATATTTTTTTTTTCTAAATACACGCTTAATAGATATAGGAAATATTTTGAACAACAATTTTCTTATTGTGTGAGAGATGATGTGTGAAAATCATGAAGAAACACGAGCAATTTTATCTTCACTCCTCCTTGCTAAAGGACCATATAAAAATGAAGTTTACCAACGTTTATTGTCCTTGCTAACTTTGCTGGCGATGCTGCTGTTAATCGTTTACCAAGAAACCTTGTATTAATCCAGTGTAATCAAGTTATATTTCCATGATAATAGATAATCTTTCGAAGCGTCTTTATCAAGATTATCTTGTTGCAAAATTCCATGGATTTAAATAGGTAACGGATCTACTGCTATTGACGCGTCACATGCGCGCACCCATAGAGTACTTGGCACTTGTATTCTATTAAAATTACATATTGAAATTTTCCTCGATTTCTTCCTAAGCATCACGCTTTCAGCGTTCAATCATAATAATACTGGCGGTCGAATTTGTAATATGAATTTTTTTTTCATTTCTTCTGTCAAAAATATTTTTATAGTATTATATCTATTATTAGGAACAATTTGTTGAGGTTAGGAAGATCAGGTTCGGTTCTTTTCATTGTACCCGATAGGACGCCACCATTTTAAACGTTGTATTACGACCGTCATTACTATTATAATCGGCGCGTTTCGCTTACACACTGTTAGGGCCCATTTTCAAGCTTGCTTGCGTTGCTTGCGATTTGAGTGAATAGCATGTTGAAACACGTGCTACAACACGTAACAAAACTATGCCACGAAACACCACGTTTTTCAATTGGCTACTCACCCTAATCGCAAGCAACGCAAGCGGGCTTGAAAATGAGCCCTTAGCGCTGATTTTCATTAAAGCTTGAGTTGCTTGCGATTTGGGTGAATATACAGTTGAAATATATGTTACCTTACAAGAAAACGCAATAAAACACGTTTTTCAATTGTCTACCCACCCAAATTGCAAGCAGAGAAGCAACGCCAGCTTTCATGAAAATCAGCCCATAGACAAACCAATGAGACACGCAAGTTCATCCCAATTATCCAGGCAAGATTAATCGAAAATTGGCGTCCAGCTTAATTGCATTGGTCCAGTCAATCCGTTAGCTATTTACAGCCATAGCAGAATACTACCATAAAATAATAATATAAAAATAAGCCGTTCTTTCTTTTTACTCTCATTTCACCAATCTACCACGTTGAAATCACGGGACCACATGTCGTGCGAATGAATACTTGTTGTAAATTAGCTGTCCTTTGATGCTCATAACACATGAGAATTAATCTTGATTATCACCCTCCTGGCATGCATTAGATGCTTACATAACGTTTTAGCTGACTATTTTGAAGGAAGAAAAGTGCATCGATTCATAATCTTTTCTCTCATCTTATCTAATATATGATTTATTTTTGTGTTTCTAAGGAATAATTTCAAATAAACTTGTTGATATACAGCAAAATAGTTAACATTTCAAAGGCTGGGTGCTTGTAATACCAAGAGTTGGCCCCCATAACATACTGAAAATAAAACATGTTGCTATAGTACGTTTCTCAATATATTCAGTGAAGCCAAAACTTTGTAATTTCCAAAATAAGTGATTCGTCTACCTAATTTCATATGTTGTATAGAGTGTTCTGAAAGTCACGGTCTATCTCATGAATTAGGAAGAGCTCCTGAAAAATACTTCAGATTTTATAGAAACAGACAGACAATGCTATACACTTCACTTTCTTGTGAAAAGACACAGCAAACGTTCAGATTTCGGTTCAGATGCCCTAATTTATGAAGTCGATCGCTTTTAATCTTGTAAGGCTACAACCTTCCTATGTGGTGCTTTTGCATTTAATGTATCTAAAGCTAACGCACACTATTGCCACAACGAAAGAAGATAGTTAGAAATCCAGTGCAAATTTGGGTTGAGATACTTTGTTTTACTTCCCTACTTTCAATTTGGAGACTACAACCAAAGATAATAATAATAAGTGAATGTTAGAAGTTTTCACGTATAACTCGATAGTAGCGACAGTTGCGGCCAGTCCTGATGCCTTCAGTTTCTAACCAAGGGTGTTCTAATAGAGGGTATGCGATTTTGCCAATGACAAGAAGTCAAACGTCACAGTATAGTCGCGCCCATTAAAGCCCACTTAATCCAATCAGAAACATTGTTTTCGGTTAAATAGCCAATGAAAATTAATAATTTCCCGCCAATGCCATTTCTCGGTAGTATTACGTGATCTTAGACTTGTGTTGCCATCCGATGAGTAGTCCGGAGGATGGTAATTTTTGTATACTATGCACAGTATAGTAAGACTCACATCTTATTATTATCTTTGCTACAACCTCTCAACAAGTTATTCTTGCACTCTATGCACTCATGCAAACACCCGAACAAAAAACAAACAAACAAAAAAAAAGACCAATGATAAACTTAACTCGAAATTGGGTTTAGATATTATGTTCAAAGATGTGGTATTATCAAATTGAATTGTATCTACAAGTATTTATCGACTTATGACGTCTATGGCCGGGATAGAAGCAACCCCGAATTTACCACTGGGCCCGGGCCTAGGGGTGAAACATTGATAGGGACGCACTTTACAAGGAGAAATTAGAAATCGCTATTTAAAAGGCGAAACGAAAAAAATATTTAGCAAATAACATTTTTGACCATATACGGGGAGCGCCAAAAACCATTACCCAGGCTATCCCTCGTACATAACTGACTTCAGGTATTTTATAATTAGGTTAATTTACACTAGAAATAGTAATACTAACATTGGTGCTTATATTAGGAATGTTATTAATTCCTATTTTTTACCTTTGTAGACAGCAATAATTATTTTTAGTCAATGCTACGTAAGAGCGTGTGATTCATTTATACCCCTGCCAATGGGCAACGGGTATTTTGTGTTGGAGCACACCCTGATAAAGGCGTGATTTACACTAGATTTTTGTATATAAGGAAAACTAAAGTGATTTTTTGGGTCCGCAATGGGTAGATATCGCGCGTTCGAATCCTGCAGCCGATTGTCCTGACAAGTTTTCCAGAGTTTCTTTAGTTTTAATAAGGTCAAAATGGTGCCTTAACTAAGACACCGTCCGCTATTCTCCCATACTCTTACCCGGTCTAATCCAAAGTTGGCTAAAGACCTTAAAAATTTAAAAAATATCCTAAGCAGTCTTTTATGACAATAGAAACAAGCCTTATTTTTCTCCCTAACTTGACCTTATATCTTAAAGAGATAAATTTTCCCGGAGTTGGTGTTGAACATTCAAACAGCTGCCCTCGTATTCAACGTAGCGAGTGAGTTTGAAGTGCCCCTTTTTTCAGTCCTAGACACTTTGTAACTTTAAATTTGTTAAGATTTTAGGAGCGATTATTGACGGGTGGACCGATATATTGACTGATAGATACACTGTAGAGTTCAGTTGTGTAAATCTACATTTCCTTTTTCCTACTTAACGAGAAGTGGCAAAAAGGATGAATCAATAAATGTTAAATAGTGAGCAGAAATATATGTTGACTTTTCCATTTGCTGCTTAGGTATCTCATATAACGTCCTACCTAGATGGCGGCCAGTGAATTGAAAACTGCTTTACACTGATGACGTAATACTCTCTCCATTAGTTTAATCTGCTCTATGGTCAACCTATGTACTCTGTAAATTTAGGTGGGTCTTGCGCTATAGGTTCGTCTTTTATTTATTTATTTATTTTGCAAAGGAGGGGTGTACTGCAAGAAATTGATAATGTCTTCACTGCCTCGACATCTAGATGAGACCTTTTGAAAAAAGTACTTCACACCTAAACAGTCTATCAAAGACCCGATGGTCAGCTTGCCACAACGCCTGTCTAGCTCTGAAAGAAAACTGATGTTGAATTATTGATAGTTTGAATGACACTGCAAATGACAGTGATACAAAATCTTCGACCAGGAATGAAGCCAGTAAACCTGAGGTATCATTAGGTACGTTTAATGCAGTCAACGTTAAAATGCAGTATGAAACCATTGAGGTGGGAAGATTATAACCTAGTACGAGTCATTATGTGGCTTTGTTTTGGAAGTGAGAGAAACTTTTAATGATTTAGAAATCGTAAGAAAAAATGCAGAGCAGACTCAACAGAAAAGGAACAGATCTGGAAACTTCCGTGAATCTAGCAATGAAATTTCATTCACAGGATTTAAGAACTTTCGTGTGAACACTTTGAATCCGTTAAATTTCCTACATACAGAGCTGAGGAGTCATGGTGAAAAATATACCCAGATTCATGATAGATTTGGATTTCTAGAACATATAAAAAATACTGGAAGCCTAAAATATTAACATGAAAAGGAAGTTACTGAGCTGTGGCCCGAGGATTTAGAGCCTGCATGAAAGAAAAATGTTTATTTTTAAAGCCTTTTTAATACAAAATAGTGAAAAAGACAAAAATACGATGAACTTAACTTATATTAGCAAGATTTTGCGTCAGCTTGATGTGGTTGATATTCATCCAAACATCGTTATGGCCATGCTTAGTGCTCCTGCCACCACTTTTCAGCACTTGGTCGAATCAAGAATTATTAAAAATTCTCAACTGGTCATGGTAGAGTAACAGCATTGACGCTGCTCACCATTGAGGGTTGGCTGACCAATGACATTGAGTATGATGACACAATAGACACCTTCGCAGTTCACGTAAAGGAATACAAGGAATGATTTTTAATTTACTTTCGTGTTTTAGAGTGAATACAACTAGTTTGTATTATCTTCTTGTTCAGTGTAATTAACACGTTCTCCACAAATAGTCTACTGTAATTTAATTAAAATTCCTCATTTTTAGGACTACGTATTTAATGTTATATTATTATTATTGAACCGTATTTTGTAAATAATCACGTTAGTAGAGTTAAAAAATAATAATTATTATTATTCTCATTATTATTATTATTATATGACCAATAGACGTAAGTTAGGAGAGTAATTTATCATAATGTGAAAGTGGGAATGGGAGGGGGCACTGCAAGTCATGGGGCCTAGGGCACCTAGATGCAAAAATCCGGCCCTGGATAGAGGCTAAATGATGCGTGCGGTAGATGTTGTCTTAATGACATTTATGTTATAATGGACGACCACTGATGTATGTCCGACGACCGGTGCCCTTACTCTATATGCACTTCAGAATGTAGTTATCGAGTCACCCTTAAGTTCACAAAAACTTGTTTGTTTTCCCGAAAATGTTTTTCCTTAAAATTTGGTTAATTTATAAAATAGGCGCGAGCTGAGTAGTTAGGTCTCGGAGAAAATAGTTCTGAAAACACGAAGATAAGTTCGGCTCGGTGCACGTACGCTAACCATGGGTGAAAAATAACGTAACAGTTAATTAAATTGATTTTAATAATTATTTCCAAAACATTTTCTTACTGTGTAAGTAATATTTCTGATAGAATATTTCCCAAAAGCGAATTTACTGTATACGAGATAAAGCAAGGAAACAGGCGATGAAGAATGCTTCTAGCTTCATTGTAGGAGATCCTTGACCTGCGCCAGCCGACAGAGATAAAACTAAGCGACACCAACGATTACCTAACACCCGACGTCAGTAGCATTATTTCATCACAGTTAACTAGATAAGACAAGTTATTACATATCCAGGGGCGGCGTGGATACGCACTCCAAAGCAACGGATCTTGTTAAGCTACGTATATGCGTTTTGTTTGCTTTTATCGTTTGAAAGAATACATTATATTTAGAGATAGGATAAAAATCTTGTTAGAACCCCTGTAAGAATACAAGGAAGATATACAATTTATCCTGTCTGTCTGTCTGTCTGTACCGCCTTGATCTCAGTAACTATAACTCAGAGATGAACCATACACCGTTGGATTCCTCATGGTCTAAGATGGGTTTAACTTCATGGTCTACGGGGGGTTTAACTACAGGGTTACCAGGTCTGTTTTTTTTTCAAATGGAGGACAATTGATAAAAAAAAGAGAACATTTGATATAGAAAAGAAACAATGAAGTAGCTCTTTTCACATTCGTTTTTGAAACATGCTCCATGTAACAATGTCTATGAACAAAATATGAATCATCAAGGAGCATTCACTTCTGATTTTCTGTATGTGAATGGAAGGGTGTGTTCGTGTGTATTTTAATATGTTTGTGTAGGCAACTTGCACAGACACTATGATAAATTATGTATTAAAGCGCAGAAACGAATAGACTATTACTATGAGAAATAAATTAACAAAAGGTTACACGCAGAACAACATTCAAATGTGTGAGAAAAAATATGTAGACCGTAAAACATCGTGCTCTTGACTTAAAAAGGAGGATATTTCCATATATTTGAAAAAGAAGAGAAGGCGGGAGGACAAGACGTAAAAAGGATTACTTGTCCTCGAAAAGGAGGACGTCTGGTAACCCTGTTAACTATGATCTAAAACTGGCGAGTTGTAAGGTTGTTTCTAACATGGTGACAACTAGAAGGACCTTATGTTTGGTTAGCTTTCTCGATTTTAAGAATCAGTCCCGTATGAGTAAAGATTATTTACATAAAAACTACAATTCAACGCGCAATTCTGAGCAATTCTCTAATATGCATTACTGGACAGAGCAGGTTTGAAGTCTTTGACGATAACATATCATGCACATCAGCTCTACTGTTAATGATATTAGAAACCGAACCGCCGTCGCTTAGAGGTAGAGCGTTGGCATGGCATTCGGGAGGCCGTGGGTTAAATCCTAGCAACCGACCTTCCTGACTGAGGGTTTTCCAAGGTTTTTCCTCAGTCACACCAGACAAATGCTGGGATGGCACTTTCAACTTACGCCCTGGCCGACACCTTACCACATCCTTTCCATCCCCTATCCCAGCCTGAGCCTTAGATGCCTAAAGGCCATAAATAAAATTCAATTAAATGATAGACATATGAAGCTCTAAATATCAATTCCCCACGTTTTCGGCAGCCTGTAACTGCGGCGAACACTCGAATTTTGTTGGTGAATTGCGTTGCCATATATATACAGGGATTAAATTCAGGGTGTGCTCGGAAGGACTGAGCCCACCTATTGATTTTCTAGGGAGGGCTTGGGAGCACCCACAACTTTTAATTTTGTAATGTATAATGCTGAAAAGTGCATTGTGTAATTTACATTAGGTCAGAAATCGATGCATGTAGCAATGATAGGAAGATATGCATAGATTGTATAGATATATACTTAATGTTGTAAATAAAAAAAACAACATAACGTTCGTTTTTTTTTCTAAAACTTCCATTTTTTATTAAAAAAAAACCATGAGTCTTTGTTTTTTTCCATTATTTTTTTTTCAGGGCAGCAATTCGTAAGGGGTAACGTCTCTTTAAGCAAGAATTATTTTTATATAGGTAATTAAGAAGAACACAACATAAATTAAGCTCTAGGTTAGAAATACTTTTTGGTACATGTGAGATTTTCTGGGTTGCCCAGTACTCAGCGTTACCAATTTAAAAAAAAAATCATTTTAAAAACTTCTTCCAAGCCGTATCTGCCACAAACTTAGCTTAAACATAATAGAATAAATTTTGTACAGCGACGCAAGTCAGGTGACAATACAATATTCCATTGTTACTTTAATCCATTTCTCTATATATTTATATATGTAAGATATTGAAATATAATATTTTAAGAGCAATCAATTAAATTGAACGTTATTAAAAAACTTACAACAAAATAATGTAATCAAGCAGTACTACCTTGAAACTATTGACATATGGATTTCAAAATAAGTATGAACAATTTTAAGCTCTTTTTGAAAATTAAGAAAATACTTACAAGACAAGTCAGGTATTTTGAGAATTCGCTACTAT
>JAGDQP010058781.1:0-12494 GCA_022664845.1 Lepisma saccharinum | reverse complement strand
TCTACAAAACAATAAATAGTTTCTCTATAGCTCTCATATAAGGCGAGATTTGAATCAAGGGATCACAGGAAAATCAAGGGATCCATGTAGTTTTGGATACTTGAGTCTAGGGCGAGCGCGAGTGGTAACAATGCCTCTATACCAGTCGCGTGTGTAATAAATAAAAAAACACCGAACCGGACTTACCTAACTTATAAGTGCGTTTGGTCACTACTTTTATTAAATTTCCTAATGCGTATATATATTTAAAAATAAAAAGTTAATTTTCTTGAAAAAAAATGTGAAAGTAGCGACGCTTTTCGGTGCTACTAATAGTTCAGGGTGTTCTGCGCCGGCGCGAGAGCAGGCGAAGCTTTGGAAACGGGTTTCACTGAGACGCTAGTGATTTGGATTACTAACACACATACAGACAGACACAGATGAAATTCCTACTTTACGTCATTGCTGTGGGACGGTGTTGGCAGGAACCTACGGACGGGGCGTGCTGGCCTGGTCCTGGGATGGACTGCAGGCCGAACTGAATTGAACGGGGTAGGGTCTGCACGGGCCGGCCCTGGCTGGTCTGCCCTCGAATGGACTGCGGGCCGAACTAAATGGGAAGTAGTCGCACGTGCCGGTCGGGGATGCGGGCCTGGATTTGCAGGACTAATTCGTGTAAAATGTATATCTTCGTAAAATGATCCATACTTCTCAACTCAAAATGTATAGTGAAATAAAATCGCATTCGCACGATGATCAACGAAAGATGAGCCAACTTATATTAATCATCAAGAATTACATATCTAAGTTGCAAGTCAACCAAAGTCAGACAAAACAAAAAAACAACTTTCTGCTCTACTTCTGAACAACCCAATTGGCTTATATTTATTCTGTTTAGAAGTAACACAAGAAAATGAGTATTATATTAAAAATGAGGCAACACAAGAAAAATATTATTATGTTGCAAAATTGAGTAAGGTTGAACCGTTTTAGAATTCTAATGAAAAGTTATATTTTGACACAAGTGTACTTGCAATATGACAATGAGCTGTATATTTAGAAACAAATTAATATCTAAGTGCATTTTTACGCTATTCAAGTATTGCCACAGTTAAAAACATACTTTGCATACTTTGAATATAAGGTTTAGTAATTGATTACAAATAATTTCAGATTCAAGCTAACTGAAAACAATTATTCTATTCCAGAAATGTCATGTACTAGAAATTATTAAAAATTTTATTTCAGATTTTAGACTCCCAAGACAGCCTCTCAAGAAACTTTATAGTATCAAAATTACTTGAAAATGGTACACAATATTGAACTCATAAAACGTTACTAACAAATTTTATTTAGACCATAATAATAATTATAATAATAATATTTTTTTAATAAGTGCGTTTTGGCTTGACTACAGCATCACAGTTATCGGATGAATATATATGGAGGAAAGACATTGCATTTTTAGTGTGATATTGAACCACACTATATTAATACCTTTTTAATTAAAGTCCATTTGATAAATGTGTGCACGTAATTCTGTTTCCAAACTCTCTTATCAATTATCCTTTTCCTGTAAAAAGTAAATATTGTCCTTAACGATCCATCTACATAAGCTACAAGTTTGCCGATACTTGTGGACATTTACTTGTGGGTTGCAAGTATAGAGGACTGCATTGATATTCAGAGAAACAGAATCAGTAGTAACGTTAGTCACGTTCACTTGTGATACTAGTCAATGGACTTGTAGCTAGTATTTTACAACTCTAAGTTTGAGAAACGGGAACTTGTGAAGCGAATTGTTATTAATAGTGTAGAGACTAGTAATACTGTTCCAAAAGTTTTGAGAAACCGGCCACTGAAAGTAGTAATGGTATTTCTGGATTTTTAGCTTCATCTAAGAACGCTAGTCCAGTGGAACGACGTCACACCTCTGAGTATTGAAACTCGGTATCAGAAGTTCGAACCCTGTTTTTACAAGAGATGTTTTTATAAGGCAAAAGTGAACAATTGAGTGGACATTTCCGTTCGTAAGCGTCGAATTTTAATGAATGTGGAAGCAGCGAGCCGAATTCCCTTTGGTAGGAACGTCCTTGTAGAAAAAGAGGACTACGGCGATTAACGAATATTAGTTGGAAGATGCAAAATAAAGTATCTGTGTGTTGACAGTGCAAATACGAAGTCATTGACCTGAAGCGTTCAGTTGCTTGTACTTCTTTAACACAGAACAACTGTAACATGTGTTGCGTAGGTTTTTAGGAGCGAAATGTGTGTTACAGTGGTTCCGTCTTGACCTTTCATTTTGACGACCCGGGTTCGATCCCCAGTCAGCGCCGTGTTTTTTTCGAATGAAAGCTTCAACTACTTACAGAACTCAATCAGAGATTCTCCTTGGGTTGGAGAGAGAAGAAGCATCACTAGTTAGAATCAGAAAGTGAACCGTGTGTTTGCGTTTCTTCTTTAGGATAATAATAAATTAATCTAGTTTCAAAGTTTTCATTGATCTTTCTCTATTCATCTCTTTCTTTCCATAAATTCGTCAATACTTTTTTTCTCTTTCTTTTTTACTCATTCCTTCTCCTTCACACACTCTCTGTCATTATGTGAGTGTGTGTTTTAGGGGGGACCCACCTTGCCACCCCAGCTCTCGGCATCAATTGCTCAACTTCACTTCGCGCCTGAGGGACGCAGCGAACAAAAGATGTTCGCAACGAAGTTGGGGTGGGACATCTCCATTTTCTGTCTCCCACCTCGGCCCGTGACACGGCGTCGGGGTGCGGAGTCAGTAGGACCTTTTCCACAGTTAAAAATAACAATAAAAATAGTGAAAATAAAAGGAATTTAAGAGGTGGGAGGGTTATGGGGGTGATTCATTCGCCCAGTTGCCGATGGATAAACCTGGACCCTGTTTCCGCGGTTAGGGGGATTAATTCTCTTTTATTTTATTTGGTATCATATTTACTTTATTACACTTGTGTATACAATAGAGTTTAATTTTAGTTCTGTTAGGTACTATATTTAATTTTTTAACGAATGTCTTCTATTTATTTATTTATATATTTTATTGTCGTTATTTATTTCCCTTTACTTTATTTATTTATTTTTTAAGTTTAGTTTCTTTTCGGTATTTTTCCACACATCCAGTCACACCATAATTTCTCGCGTTTTTGTTTAATAGTTATCCGCTTTTTAAAACTTATTATTAGATTGTATAACAAATTGTTATTATTGTTTTGCTAATCTTCCTCTTTTTCTATCTTAAAATTGATACTATAATTTTAATATATGCAAACTTATTTAAAAATATTACCATGAAAACTGCAATATACTTTATCTGTAACGTATTTCCTATACACGAATATTAATATTTATTAGAACGAAATTAAATATTTATTAGAACACTAAATATCTTCTTCACAAGAATCTGCCGGGAGTCTGGGGAGTAGGGGAAATATTGAGGCGTCTGTCTTTCTTGTCTATAATGAAGTATAGTGCCGGAGCAATAATCACACGATATGGATTCAGTGATGAGACGGCGTATCCGCGTTGCACATGAGTTATGTTTCCTGTCTCCGGCACTTGCGGCAGAGGTGTTGATCAGCTGATCTGTTAGTTTCGAAGATTCTTCGATTTCATGATTTTTGTTTTTGAAAACAGAAAGAAAGCACTTCGATAAAACGTTAAATACAGACTGCAAGTATGTTCATTAATATATTGGAATGGAACTTTAGAAAGCACTGGCCCACAGGACCACTGACATTTTTTAGTTACTGGCCCTTAATTTTTTTCCCGGTCGTTGGCCAGTGGACCACCGCTAATTTCTAATGAATGAATGGATGAATAATGTAAATTTACCTAGGGCCTGCATGGCCACTCAGGTGGGACATCTGGGCAACTTAGGTCACTTTCGTCCCGCTAATTTTGAGCCTTCCTCTAGGTTTATTTGTTACAAAGTTTCAACTGGAAAGTCCGCCAATTTTTCTCCATTCAATAGATAGACAATAGCAACTTCAGGTGCCAAAAAAGTAGATACGAGGTATCAATGGTTAACCCTCTATATGGCACTTCAAATTAGAATAAAAGGAACAGCCCATAACATGCTCTAATTTCTGGACCTTCTGGCTATTTTCAGAACATACACGAAATTTCTGCCACCTTGTAGAACCTTGCTATTATAACAGTCGAGCAGCCGGAATATGCAAGAAAATTCCATGAGTTTTCATAAACTGGTTTACGACCAATAAGCAGTTAGTGGAATGTGTGTGCTTGTACAGACACTTACAAAAGTAACTGGAGGTTGGAGTTATAAGAAATAATAGTTCTTTCCTCCAGGAGAATAGTTCCACTGTACGCCTAATAAATAGTTAGAAAACCAACAAGACAGTACAAATATGTACCACAAATATGTACCAAAACATGACATACCAGGATATTTCTATATTTGAAGGAAAAAAGAATTAATTCGTTCAGCATCATTTAGAGAACCATGAGATAGGTAGGCAGAAATCAAATTCTTGTCTTGTGCAAACACAACCAGACACACACATATAGAAAGAGAGAGAGAGAGAAAGAATGGAAGAATACAGGGAGCGAAAAAAGAGAGGAGAAAACAAGGAAAGAGGGAAAGAAAAATGGCGGAAGACATGAAAATAAATGGAATTTTAACGCTTATGAATACACAGGCTGCGTCTCTCTCTGTCTGTCTTGTGTTTTATTCCCTTTATGGGATACATTTATTTTAGGAGCAATCGCGAACATCACTTACAGCGCTTAATTCCTTGAGAAAATATTTTGAAATCCGGCTGGAAATCTAATCAAGAACCTTGAAAATGAGTGTCTGACATGCTCACCACTTAGCTAAACAGACCATAACAAATGTGTTGTTAAATCAGCCATTGCACTCGATACTGTCAGCGAGTTACGCCGTATACCCTCTGATTAATCTTACACACTAGCGTATATCTTCTGCTAAGATGCGTATACCATTTACCTTCGTTTCGTTTAATTATTATATTAATTTGCCTGTTATTATGATATTACTAGAGTCAAATACTTTTGGTTCCACTTGATCGGGAAAAAATGTTGAGAAGAGAAAGGATATAACTACAGGATATGGATCAGTATATTATTCTATCTTTTCACTACAAAATACTTTTTGTAGAAATGTGCACAATGTATACAGTCAATTTGAGTAGATATTTTGTGTGCAGGTCTTGAGTAATATAAGATTTGACTTATGTTTTCAAAAGCAAGGTAGAAGTTTGACTTTTCGATATATGGAGTAAGTTCCAGCATACTATACTGAATAGATTTATAAAGGGTGGAACAAGTAAGACGTATTTGTTGTCTCCAGAAGCCAAGGGATACAAGTGAGAGTCGATGAACAGAAAGAAGTACGAGGTAATCTTTCATATATAACCCGAAATATATGTGACACAAATCTGTCAAATTTTATGCAAAGAAACTTTGGACCTTAAAATAATTCGGGTTCAATCATACAAAGATTGCCTTGAACGTTTATATTCGTTAATACCACTTGTATCTATTAGCATCAGAGCCGACAATTCGACATGAAGAATTGTAACTGAATTTTAACTGATATAGATGCTTTGTAGTTGCGCAAAAGTCGCAACAATCTTATTTCTCATTCCCGAATGCAACAAATTATGCATATAATTTCGTTGTCATTATCTCACTACAAGATAATTAAAATATTTGGCATTCTCTCTTGTTTATATAGAAATTAACTTATGCCTTCCCTATATTTAATGGAAACATTATCTCTGTTCAAGGATTCATAAATTTAGCGTATACCCTGTGAAAACTCTGGGATTACAGCACTGCACGAACGAATGACATTTAATAGCATTGTTACGTAACACATGTGTAGTGTAAATACAACTTCGAAATCTCCATTTATAAGCTCCGACCTTCGACATTTGATTAAGGCGTCGGTTTGTGGAGTAAAAGGGCCCACGTTCAAATCTAGGCGGGTGCGAGTTTTTACTTTCAAAATATATTTATATATCTTCATATTTATTATTAATTGCTTTCCTGCATTTTTCGTAGATTATCCGGGATTAGTGACCATGGGTTAGGTTAGGTTAGATAGAGTCAGGTTCGGCTAAGTATCTTTACACTTTCCTTTCGTCCTTTCAAAATACATTTCTATCTGTTTGTGCGAACCAGACCTTACCTAAACTCCGCTAACCCGTGCTCACTAAAATTGCAAGAAAACAATTATTAATAGTAAATGTTAACACATCGTGACACATTTTGACAAAATAGATAGTGGACTCCGGGAATAATCCTTCGAAGGGATTTAGACAAGCTGTGGTAAGTGGAAAATTTAACGCAAATTCTACGACTCCTCTAAGTATATAACGTAAACTAGAATTCACAGAATTCAGATACCACAAACGTACGGAAACCATTGTGCGAATTAACAGGGAAATGAGGGGGACATTCCCACTGGGAGTCTGCATGTGGGAACACATATAATACATAATATTTATTTTATCACGTTATTTTCATATCAAAAACATATCATCCTCCGTGTAAAAGTACTTTAATTCGCACACTGTGACAAACTTAGAGTTTTTCCAGGTTTTGTCCTCAACGAACACCGGGATGATACCATAAACTTAGGCCCTGGCCGTATTCTTCCAGTACCGACCCAGCAAGCCAAGTGCCGACTAAGACTTCAAATGGTCGGGCCGGCGTCGGAGATGGGCAGAACACAGACTAGTAGTCGGAAAGTAAGTGGGGGGATGGTCGGCGTGCAGCCACAAGTTGCGTTAGGTCATCGGGCCATTTTCGGGCCGTCTTTGCTCTCTGACTTGTCGGCATTGATTCGAAATCCCGAACAATCCCCACACTCGATGGTGGGGAAAAGATGGGCCCCAGCCCATTTCCTGATAGTCGAGAAAAGAGCGGGGCCCCGTCTATTCTTGATGGTTGGGAAAGAAGCAAGTTCCCACCCACTTCCTAGTGGTCGAGAAAAGCTTGGGGGTCTGACCATTTTCCGACAGTTTTAATCTGGAAATTATGTAACTAAAGTATCGGCATTCTGTTGCGAAAGAATTCTGCCCGCAGGTCTATAATATTGAAAGGAGAACCTATTCGATGCATTTCAGCTCAGTTGGAGTCGCATTGATTATGATATTGTATCCATTTTGTATTTTCTAATTCGCAATTATGAAATGAAATGTAAAAAATTATAGATTTTAGGGATCGTTTTCCATTGGATGATGACTGTAAATGTATTGTGTTTGTAGTAAATCATGAAATGAGGAAACGTGCGTTTACATTTCTTAGAAACAAAGGTGCCTGTGTATGTAAGATCATAAACTTATAATTTATTATTATTACTAGCTGTTGCTCGCAGCTTCACTTGACTCGGAAGCCGTCTTCGAGTATCGGGATGTATGGTCTAGTGGATCAGCTGCTAGCGTGCCAGCTAGCAAGCAGGATGTAGGTGCTTAGTGTTCATGTTTGTGTTTCGTGCTGTGTGTATGCGCGTGTTGCAAGTGCTTCGTTGCAGTATAATGTCGTATATAGTGAGAAAAATACACTTAACATTAACCTATGAAATCTAACACAAAGAGTTAATGCATTATATTTGCATGAATTAGTTGCATAGCAGATACAAATACCGGAAATGAACATTTTATCTTTGAAGATAGATTTTTATAAAAATAATTGCGTTCATTAAGACTAGTTTACTTAAAACAGCTGAAAAAGCAGTCCAACCGTGCAATGAAAAGCTACTCTATGATGAAGGAAGTTTAATGCAGGAATTACCAGTAACTATTGAAAATAATGAGCAATATCAGGTGGTAGCATCCATACTTCCATTGGAGGTTAGTGATCAACAGGTTACTGATTTATTCAATCAATACGAAACAATTCAATCGATCAAACAGTGTTATTATTCCTCCAACTATACGTTTCGTATATACAACGGGAAACGAATCATAATATATTCGAAAGTTACAAAGAAAACGGCCCTATTATCTTTCAGCTTACGGGTTGAAATGTTCACGAATTTTTTCCCAGGATGAATGCTCGCAGTGTAACGTCATCCATTTTGATGACTCGCAATGTGAAATTGACTTTCTTCGAGAACCAGTAGAAAATTCGCGTAAAATTCCTTATAGATTTCAAGCAAACTTGAACCGAGAAATCGCACTATCAGAGAATGCTTTTCCACTTATTAAACAGACGTCAATGAAAAGTGATAAATTAACTATAAACGAATTGACAAGTAGCAACTGTGCGGTATCAATCATAAACAAAGCAGCAGCCTTAATTGCTGCTCCTGTACCTTTCTCCGAATCTGCGCACGGGCCAGAGGTGTACAAAGAAACGAGAAAATCAACCTCCTCCATCTTACGCTTTTTTAGTAGTGGTGAAGAAAGTGTTCCTTTAAGCCCAATTGCTTCGCGCCTGTCTGTGGCTACTGAAGTAATGGGAACGGGTGCTAATGCAGAGTGTCTTTCCGCTAATGACAACGTATACACTGAAATTTCGAGTGACGAAAATGTAATCGAAACATCATGTACTAATTCTGCCAGCTCTGACGAGGTAGAAAACGTAAAAAAAGAAAACGGAAAAGTGCTAAAAAGAAAACAATAAAGAAGCAAAGCAGTACAGGTGCCCAGTCTGAATCCACAAACCCATAATTCTGTGCATTCACTCTTCACGTAGCTTCAGTGTTGTAGCCGGACCCCCAACGAAAACTTATCTTGGATTAGCAGGTGTAATTGACTGCTCGTTCTTAAAAAAATCATTTTACATGAGTAAGGTAAGTAACTGGTTTTGTTTACTTTATATCGAACACTATGTTAGTGACAAAATTACAAAAGAAAAACATGGCACTTACGTTGTTTTCCAATGGCAACGCTCAATATCGTCACATTTAACTTAAATAATAAACAACTGCCTCATAAAATCCAGGTCTTCAATAACTGTTTGACTTTTCATTCAGTGCACGTGTCCTTTTTACAAGAGCTCTATGATGAAAACATAAACCTACCAAACTTTAATCAATTTACATAACATGCCTTCAAAAATAGTAGGACAATTGTTGTTGCTGTTCGAAAACATCTAATATTTTCAAATATAAACATACATAATTCGGGACACATAATGTCAGCTATAGTACAAGGTATGGGCATCATATGTGCCCACCTCACTTCCGGTACAACCAATAAATTAGAATGAGAAAAATATTTCAAAGATATAGTTTTCGTTGAACTTCAACAGTTGTGGCCTAAGCCCATTATAATGGGTCTTGATGCAAATGCCACTTATTCCGTCCATGACGCCAGCAGTAACTAAAATTTAAGCTCTGCATTTTTGACACTCAAAAATATATTTGAGTTATGTGACGCATACTTGTGTAGTAATCGTAATCAACATCAGCCTACTTACATTAATGCAACAGGCTGGTCTAGGATTGATTATATTTTCACTACGGCCAATCTCAAAAACAAAAGACTTCGAACTAGAGTGTTACCTCAATACGTATCTGATCATAGTGCAGTGCTTAGTGTAATTCGATATGACCTCTGTACCTTTTCACGATTTGATTATATGTGGCATCTAAATACTTGTGTACTGGAGGAACAGGATTATATACGGGAAGTAAAAAACATTATACAAAGTGCGTTACGACAAAATAGCTATAAAAATAAAATACAATGGTGGTTAAATCTAAAAAAAGCATTGCATATTATACAAGTTATTTTCTAAACAAAAACAAATAGATAGAAAACAACAAACTGAATATTATTATGATATGCAATACTACATGAAAATCATACAAGGTGAAAACGTTTATATACCTATTCAAAGAGTAAATAACCCTATTATGCAATATTCAAAAGCAAATGAATTTCGGATTTTCAGTAAGAAGTAAGCTGCCATATACTGAAATTAATGAACCTGTCAAGCATTTAACGAACGTAAACGTGGTAAACATAAAATGATCACTTAATTTGGAGATCATAACTGTATAACTCACATAGGAAAAGCTCTCTTGCCTTCAATATATCAGCACCATTTACATCGTTTTAAATAAACAGACCAGACCTTTGACACTATAGGTAACTCATTTAACAATATTAACTATAACGCATTATATTTTTCAACAATTAGAAAAAATGATCACTCCTGAAGAAACTAAACTTGTTATAAATTGTCTAAAACGCTCGTGGATGTGGTTTCATCACCGTGGTACATTGCCCTGTAGGAAACTTCAATTCCCATTCTTACGGAGGTTTATAATGAAATGTAGAATCATTGTAATATTCCAAAGCAATTCGTTGAAATTAAAGAAATATTAATCCCGAAAAAACAGCTGGTATTACTGATAATAGGTATCGCATGTTGTCGCTATTAAATAATGACTCCAAAATACTATATAAAATTATCTCTAATCGTCTACAAGTTTCCCTATCTTATATATTGAATCCAAATCAAGGGGGACTACGGGGAACCCCCAACGCAGCGCTTATTTTGGCTAGTTTTCGTGAAGCTCTTGATCGCACAAGCACTCTCTCTGAGGAAAGTGCCATGGCTAGTTTTGACTTTCATCAAGCCTTTGATTCAGTTAGAATCGACAGTTTATGTTATCTGCTTAATAAATATAAATACCCCTCTTTAGTTAATATTATATATTGTATGCAAAAACAACGATAATTGATATTACACATAAATCGGCAAAGAATGAGTACTATTCCGATGTATAGTTGAATCGAGCAGGGTAATCCTCTAAGCAGCCAACTTTTTTCTTTACTGCTCACCCCAATGGTTAATCAAATAGAAATTTCGATTAAAGGAATTTCATGTAATAGCCAATATTTCAAAGTAATGTCATATATTAATGATTTGGTATGTTTTGTTACTGAACCCAACGAAGTAAATAAAATGTAAATATGGCCAAAGTACTGATCTAAATCTCAGCCAATCGAAAACTAAAATAATGCCGCTTACTGTTCAGTCTAGGGGGGGCAGGCTGTATCCCATCTTGCTATGTTAGGTATTGACATGTACCCTAGTATTAAAGACACTATAAAACATAATGAACAACCTCTTATTGGTAATACTGTATATCAGCTTAATAAATTTCAGCACTGTTTTGAGTTACTAATATCAAGGGTGCGATTTGTAAATTGTTACATAATGAGCAAATGGACTTACTTTTGCAGCTTTTTCCTATGTCGCAAAAAGTATATGTTCAAATATCGAAGTTTATTGGATATTTTATATGGAGACATTATCCATTGAAAACCATACGTACTAACCTTTTGCTGCCTATTAACAAAGGGGGACTAAATCTCAAACATTTGGAAACACAGGGTAATGCGTTACGCCTCCATCGTACGATTGATATGATATGCTCCGAAAATACCACTTTCGCTCAGCAAACTATACTTAGCGTATTAAATGAAATTACGCTTGAGTTGCGCTTAAATGTTAATCTTTGGAAAGTGAAAAGCAATTATCTAAATGATACTTTTATTGAACTAGCTTACGCGCTGACAGGTAAAATACCTATCCAGCAACTGAAAGTAAAAGATCTGTATAATTATCTTTTTCAACACCAAAATATACAGAATAAACAAGAAATAAAGTACCCAAACTATAACAATTGGAATCTTATATGGCAAAACATAGCCGAATTGTTGATTGAACCTCGTCTTCATAATATATTCTATCAATTAATTTACCGTAATTATCCGAATAAATCCCACTTGTACCGGATAGGATTTAATATAAATTCTTTATATTCATTATATAACAATCTTGACACCCATCAACATCACCTTACTTCTTGTGCAAATGGTAACCTCGTTTGGATTAAATATAATATTATTTTTCAACGTATAACGAGAACTCAAGTAACTGAAACTCAGTTATATGGTTTGCTGGACTTTCCAGCATTTTCATATTTTTTTCTAATACAAAAAGACGATTTTTGATGTGGTTTACTGCTCAAACCTTATATGTGTTACTGATAGAGCGTGATATGAGTATTGTTGAACAGTATCTCACTCAAATACACATGCGTTACGAAAATCTTCCGAAACAGAATACATACAATAGACATGATTTATACATCCGTGCTGTTTATTAATCAGGTCTTTGTTTCGTTTGTTGTTTGAGTTTTGAACGTAGAATTATTTAATTAAGTGTCGCATCGTTGTTGCAAGTCTAATATATTTTTATAATTGTTCAATATTAGAAGAGCCTTTGACAGTTTTTGTTAATTTATCTTGAAGTAGATTAGAATTTGCAAATAAAAATTAGAAAGGAAAAAGTGGATAAAGCATGACCAGCTATTTTAACTGTATCGAGATCGATCCCACCTCAGGCGAGCAATTGTTTTTCTCTTTTTAAAAATAAGAAATGACCTTTTCTTTTGTGATTCTGCTGTGTTGTGGGAGAAGTTTACCCTAAAAATTTCCACAACACCCCCAACTTCAAATTTTTTCTGTGAAAAATCGATA
>JAGDQP010058780.1:0-12494 GCA_022664845.1 Lepisma saccharinum | reverse complement strand
GAATCTTTTTCTGCTTAGTTGTGGAGTGTTGATTGTTACAAAATAAAAATCGGCAAACTCCGGACCTGAGGACAACGGGATTTTTTAAAAAAACCTGGATTTTTAATGTATAATTATTATGTTGTATATATTTAACAAAAAGGACTACATGTACGGTGCTTTAATAAAAGAAAATTGAAAAGTAAACATGTTTTTAATTTCTATTTATTTAGTTTTTTATACTAGTTAATTAATTTTAAAATTTAATTAGTATTCACTTTAAAATACTTTTCATGGTAATAAGAAAACAATCTTACTAAAATCCAATAGTGTGTTGCCATCCAGTGGTGAATAAACGAAGACACGTACAAGGTAAACCCCATATTGTAAGTAGACGGCAGAGTATAGTAAATCTAAATTCGAGCTCAATTGTTCTCATTAGAATAGCACCAGCCGTGTAAGTGTACCTGCAAAATTCTTTGTTAGAATTGTATTATGCAGAATTTACAGGGAACCGGAAACTGCATCAGGGCACACCCGCCCCCACCATCCAGGAGATTTAATAGCAAAAAAAAGTAATTTAATTTAGTTGATGTAATAAGTTTTTTGGAAAGTTTAATTTTCAAATTATTACTAATGATAAAATTAAGCATTTGATTTATATTATTGCAGTTAGGAATAGTGGTATGGTAGGAAAACATTGGAAGCAAGGATTTATGGGTGATTGATTGATTTGCTGTATCTTAACATGTCGTTTCCAAGCTTTAGTGCTTATTTAGTTGTCTTTATTACATCAATTCGTAGCATCCATGGAGAGTGTGTTTTGAGATATTGGTGTTATTTATTTAAGCACAGTGCTGCGTAGTTCTAATATGTGAGAAGTTCTTGATAAGTTATATGATGCCTGATAATTTTGTGATACGTTTGTCGTAATGAATTTTTTGTCTTTATCTAATTGTATATAGCTTTTTCTTCTTTCAATCACGTATTGGTTGACTGGAGTAATTTGTATTCTTTTGTACAGTTCTGTTTGATTGTCATTCCAAAGCTTTTCTGTGTATCTGATCCAGATTTTTGTATTTGTTCTACGTTTATTAGTGAGTTAAATATTCATGACCATAAGATGGCCATGGGTCTTAGAATGGACTGATATAACCTGATTTTTATTCCTGTTGGTATTGGTGATCTGAAGTAGAATTTTAATACTGCAAGTGTTTTGAGATCTAAAGCTTTTCTGTCTTTGAGGTGAGTTTTGAAATTTAGTCTGTGGTCGAAAGTCACTTCCAAATATTTGGCGGTATTAGTTGGATGTTTTTTTTCGTATTTGTCTTTGTCCTTTCTTGTGCCTCTTCCTGATGGGTAGAAAACTATGAATTTGTGTTTTAGTTTGATTGAACATCAGTCTCCAAGTGTTGCACCAGTTGGTAAATTTCTTTGTTATTTTTTGAAGGTCTTTAATGGCTGATTCAGTCGTTTTACCTTTGGCCGATATGCCGTGTCGTCGGCGCAAAGACCTAATTTAGTTTGTTGTTTTTGAAATACTGGTGTATCGTTTACATATATAGTATATAGTAAGGGGCTTAGGGACGCACCTTGTGGGATTCCTCTTTGTATGTTTATGTTATTTGAGACAACTTTACCGGATTTGACTTTGGTGGTTCTTTTGTCAAGCAGTTATTTATCCATCAGATGGTTGAAGTTAGTAAATTTAGAGAATATAGTTTATATAGTAGTCCGTCATGCCAAACTGTATCGAACGCAGAAGTCAAGTCCATGAACACCGCCGCTGCCCTGTTTCTTTTATTCAAAGCTGTTTGGATATCTGTTGTAATTCGTAATAGCTGGTCTATTGTAGATATCTTAGGTCAGAAACCTGTCTGACTATTTGTGATGATATTCATCTCCTTCCAGTATTTGGTCAATCTTTTTGCCATTATTGTTTCGTATATTTTTGCAATTGTGTTTGTGAGGGTAATCGGTCTGTAATTATCTAAGATTAATCTGTTTTTATTGTGCTTTGGATTGAAGATCGTATATGCTGTTTTCCAGTGTGTAGGAATATAACCAAGTTTGAAGGATGCATTGAATAGAGATGTGAGAATTTTGAGTAATATTGGAAGGCTTCTTTTCAGGACTATGTATCTGGTCCTGGAGCTGTATTGAAATAGCTATCTTCGCCGAAACCACACGTCACGTGAATTTTTCAAAAGTTGTTGACACAGGGTAACTCATTTTCGTGTTTGATTCAATGTCAGGCCATATGGTGAAGTTTGATGGCATATCGACATGAAGCGTAGGTCATAAAGGTGCAGAACTATACGAAACTTTGAAATTTCAACTTTTGTCAAGAATAGCTGGGGAATTTGTTATGAGGTTGTGTTCAACAGTTTTGAGCAATGCCTTCCTATTGGAGGTCGACGGCGTCTTCTCTACGCTGATATTATCAAATCAAAAGCACTTGAGTAATTTCATGCGGTATGCGGGTTCAGTCACGTATCAACAAGTTCTTGAATCTATGTGATTGTCAGACTATTTAACAGATTATTATCGTATTTGACTGAGATCATTTAAGTATTTAGTATCTTTCTCTGCCGACAAAGCGATTGTTAATAAAGATAATAAATAAAGATAATAAATAAACAAATATAACAGGAGATGTAAAATTATTAAATATTTGGTAAACAAAATGCATTTCGGTTGTAATGGTAATATAGTGATACAAAAAAATGAAAAATAGTAAACGCTTCACATTTTGCAGAGTTTCTCTAAGTTATCCAAACGTGTATGTGCTTGAGAAGTAACACCTTCGTTAGATGAAGTCTGCCGTCCAAACAAAAGACCGTATCTGCACATTCAACCGAAATAGAGTTGTTTAATAAAAGGTCTATGAAGCTAAGTTCGGTCAAATATTGCAGATACGGCTTTTTGCCTTTGGAGAAAGGTCTGCCGTGCTTAGTAGGGTGGGCCGATTTTTTTTTCAGATATTGGGGTTCGAGTAGTCATCGAAAGTTATGCATTGGTACCAAATAAAGCCATGCCGAATACGGCCGTCCTAAAACAATATTTAAACGGACCCTGGACCCCTGAAGGGCTCAGTTGTTTTTTGTAAGACAAGGAATAAAAATACGAAACCAGTTTTCACATTTCGAGGTTTCAGTAGTTATAAAAAGTTGTGCATTTATTGGTACCAAATTTAGCCATGTCAAATGTGGCCCTTCTTTGTCGTCAAGCGTTTTTGGCCGTTTTCAAACTAAAATTTTCGGGCCCGGTTAAATATTTTTTTATCTGGCTGTGTTTCGGCGAAAAGACATAACGTAAAATTCTGCCATGGCTAAATTTGGTACCAATAAATGCACAACATTTTATAACTACTCGAGAACACTAAAATTTGGAAACTGGTATCATAGTTTTATTCCTTGTTTTGCAAAATTTAACTGGGCTGTTTAGGGATCCAGGGTCCGGTTAAATATTTTTATAGGACGGCCATATTTGGCATGGTTTTATTTGGTACCAATACACAACTTTTGGTGACAACTCGAACCCCAATATCTAAAAAAAAAAATCGGCCACCCTAGTGCTTAGGCAAAAGGCCGTATCTGCAAAAATGCATAAATTGGGTTTTTAACACCAAGTATTAAAGTTAATAGAACATTATGAATTCAATTTCGGTCAAATTTGCAGATACGGCTTTTTGAATTTGTACAACAGAAGTAATGGGTAGTGCAGAAGTCATCATACGATTTGTTTTAACTTTCATAATTGAATTAATTGATTAAAAACCTTTTATTAATGTATTTTTTTAAATCTTTAGTATTTTTTTCTATAGGCTCGTCTAGTAACTTTCAACTTCGATCCGTCACGATTTGGCCTATACACCCGGTTAAAATTCACAAACATCCATCCCCCAGGCCGGATTCGAACCCGCGACCTTCGAGTCCCTGGTCTGACGCTTTACACCCGTGATTACCAGGTCGGCTACCATATAATTATTAAAGAATATATACTATTATATACTGTGAATAATCATGAAGACTTCAATATATGTATTTTAAGGAAGACCTCTACATTCAGCAAAAATTGTACCTGATCTATCTATTATAGGTATCTTGACGTCAACGAGCAAGACTACAGGCTACATTCTCAACTAAATAAGATTCCTTTAGACAATGGTAGTCATATAGGTCATCTGGCCCCGACATTTACATATGGAATCCTTTAATTGTATCTTCTTATTGAACCTGTACGTCACAGTGTAGGATTATAAGTCCATACAACACACATCACTCCACATCACTTGATTTTGCGAACAAGTCCTCTTCGA
The DNA here is from genome assembly GCA_022664845.1 of Lepisma saccharinum. Lineage (NCBI taxonomy): Eukaryota > Metazoa > Arthropoda > Insecta > Zygentoma > Lepismatidae > Lepisma > Lepisma saccharinum. Next base: position 8,194 of record JAGDQP010058780.1, on the reverse strand, counting down.
GCTTCAACATAATCCTAATCAACTAGATGGATTGTATACATGGTTTTCCTTAATTATACATGACTGATTTTTTTCATAAATGCTTTGCCAAATCCCTGACAACAAACTCTTTTAACAGGAGAGCATTGGTCCATTTTACACATTTTCTTTTTTTTCCTGCAAGTGTGATTTATCAGGTTTTACCCTGATAAAACCTTCTGTGTTGCTCTGACGGATTTTAAATTTGTAGCGTGAAGAATCATTTTGGCACCATTTCCTGGATTAAACTCTACTCTTGAAGTCTTGTAGGTATATTCATATCACGTTCTGAATGATCCAATGTTTGAAGAAGTCCTGCTCTGCAACTTAGAATCCATCCATAAACAGTTGAAACACTTTCATCCACCTCCTCTGATTGCCAACTGTAGACTGCTTCGAGTCCCACTTAGCTATTTTGTTTTAAAAGTCAGAAATGATCCTACATACAGACCCAAATGATACGTTTAATGCATCAACAACATCCTGAGCTGTGATATGTCTGTCTCCTCTAATCCACTCATCAGATAGTTATCGGTTTTCATCGGTGATTCGGTTTCTTCTTTTTGAAAGTTCTTCATCCAACGCCGCACGTTACTAAGGTCCACTATAGAGTGCTCAAAAGTGTTCTTCACCTCATTATGGATTTAGTTAGGTGCACAACCCTCTTTCACCAGAAACTCAATAACAGCTCTCTAGTTTACCCTTAAATTCATGATTGTAAATCACTCAATCTGAAAAGAATTAGCTCACATTAGTAGGGTAAGGACATCTTTTATAATATCATTCACGATCATTCACAATGACTCTATTATATACAAAATTATTACAAAGAGGCAATACATTTTGATTGTCCCTCGTTCATCTAAATAGCGTCCGTGGGTACATTCACAAATTATCCATCTTTCTGAAGAATGATGAACGATATCTTTTGTATTTCTAACGTTAAGTTATTTTCTTACTCTTTAGGTCCTGCAGTGTTCTTAGCTTGTTCGCGTACACTTTCTCCTTCGAGCATCTCCAAAGACATTAAAATTAAGTAATGTAGAACATTAAGAATTCCATTCCTCATTTACTAAATCCTTCCAACTGATTTCATCCTTCCTACTAATAAAAATTATTTCTCAACTGTAAAACTGGTAACATCTCAAATGTAAAGTCGATCGACTACTTTGACATACAACTTTGTGCAAATTTTTTAAAAAATGGGCACGGATATATTAGTCATGGCTTAATATAATAAATATTGAAATTGTGTTTGAAAACTATTTAAAATATGTTTCAATTAATCGTAATGAAACTTTCAATACCGACAATAGATAATCAATGAACTTTCCCCACTCACAGTGCTACAGTGTTACCAAGCTAACATAGCCAGTTGTTCCATATTTTGACAGAGAACATGCAATACATCGTTCCCAGTGTTTAATTGAAACTTAAAAACGTTTCTAAAAGCAAAGAATTGAAAATTAAATACGTACTAATGTGTACAAGGTAGACGGCACGACCTGCAAGCAGCATGACCAGCATAGCCTCCATTTTGTAATCAGCGATTATGTATTCCCAAAAAATATTAGATAGAAAAGATAAGCATTCGATATACATGTATAAGATTCGATTGAAAACTTGCAAATTAAAAAGCACAGTGAAATATTTTTTAAAAAAAGTAATATAATTTAATTCCTGTAAGTGACAGTGCCACGTGAAATGTAGTGTGGGGTTGATTTGTAGCACTTATTTACTGTACTTTTTTCTACGGAATTAAAGTGATGTCAAAATTAACTTCATCAGGGTTTGTTTGGTAACTTTGTAAATTGATATATGACTGACCTCCTTTCTATCTTAAAAGTTTGAAGTCAGATTTTAAATGGCGGCCATTTTGAGCTTACTCTAAACAGCTAGTGACCTTTATCTAATGATGAATCGTACGTGTTTATCTCAATATTTTTGTCTTCTAAAATTATAAGGGTATTTACAGACCTTTTGTTTATCCTTATACCGTAGGTTTAAAGTTTTTTTTTTGTAATTTAGAAAACAGAACATAATTCTTTTGTTTACAGAAGGTTTGAAAAATAAATAGTTTAACGTTTGCCTTGAATATGCAAACATTACGTATATTTACTTGATAATATTCACATAATATGCATCATCCAATTTCTTCTTGTGTATTTGCTAAAAGTCTCCACTACTTTTAGCCCAAATTAATAGTTTTTGTAAAAGGTGTGAAACGAATGAAGTCTATTTAAGAGTGTTTGTTTAGTTAACTCAAACCCTTGAGAAAAACTTCATACTTTAGTCTTCATACATGTGTCAAAATATTTCAAGCTAAAATGTTATTTTTTCCCACTCATTTTCAGTAATCCATGCTTGCTACTCATGTTTTAGTAAAATTAAAAATATCCTCGTTATTTCCTCCCTCTTTCCTAAAAGGTTATTTTACTCCAACAACTCATAAGTTTGCAAGGTGCTCTCTTGATATTGAAACATAGAAGAAATTTTCCATGCAAGAGGTAAACAAAGGAAAGACTGGAAATTTTTGCAGCATGAAGCTTATTTTAATTAACGTTCCAGAAATGATAGTGAGCAAGTTTTTCTTGCATTTTATCACCTAAAAGAAACTCTTTCAACGTAGCATGTTCTGAATGCTTTTAAAGTAATATTCTTCCCTTCCTCCATACACTAGGGATTCTTATTGGCATATTTTGCCATTCCGTGTGCAATTTGATGCTAGAGTATTGTGAGTGGTGGGGGGCGTGAGAGGCCTCAATATCAGGATTTTGAATATCTTTAATTACTCGTTTCAGTCCACGAAATTTACTGAAAAAGATACACGTGACCTAAAATAATGAAACAAGATTATTTTGTCGCTACTCTATGCAGAAAAAGTTTACTTTACACCATTTACAGCCTGGGAACTGGCCACCATTTTGAAAAGATGGCAACAAAAATAGTTTTTTATTTATTCGTGTCATACACGGTGACCAATACATAAATTTTGCAGGAGTATAAACAGGCTTTTCTCCAGGATTTTTCGTTTAGGGGGTATTGTAATTATCAGGGTGTGTGTAAGAAAAACCTATATTAACTTCCCTCTACGTAGTTAGGAAGTTAATTACAAACTATTTCTGGTTAGCAGGAACACAACCATTTTACAGGTTTCCATTGTGTCAAGATAAACTAAAAGGAATTATTATTGTTCATCGATGGAAAATCCCGATGAATCATCAACTACTAGAAAAGAAAGGTCAATAATGTCATAATTTGCCAGATTCTTCTTCCTCCTCCCTCCTCCATGGTACTTTAGTCGATAGAGTGAAAACGGAAAAAGAATCTCGCACATCATAGCCGAATTGACATGTTTCTGACCCTCTAATCGATATAGCCTCTTGATCGGAAAAGATCCCGGCTACCCTGTACTTCTAAGTAGAGAACTAAACCTTGCCTATAAAGGAATCTTGTAAAATATTTACTTCTTAGTACAATATAGACACACTTAAGAAGAAATATCCGTAAACCTGCCGGAGCTCAACAATACTTTGGACGACATACTGGACAGGAAGGCTGGAAAATAAAACGCTGGTCTCTCTATGTCAAACAATAGGCTGTGACAGGTGACCAGGAAGAAGGCTGCAGGACACTTCGCAAGCTACCATGCAAAAGGCACCTTGTCCAGCACTATCAGAAGTAGGGATGGATTGCGGATACTTTCGATACATCAATACTACCAATATTTACAAATTATCGGTATCGATCGATATTTCAAATAATGGAGTCGATACTTTGCCGATATTATTAAGTCTAATATCTTTCTCTGAAAATAATACAATAGTAGAACGTGTCTATAACTTATATCTTAAAGGTTCTTGAATTTAAATTTTACTTATGGTCTTTAGGCATAGAGAGAGTTAATTCATAGAAAAGTAATACGATTACATTTTAATTTTAAATGACGTAAGTATTCATTTAATACATTGAAAGGCATCGTAAAAAGTATGGAATATCAAATATCAAGTATCGATGGTTAGAAATAAAATACGGGAATATCGATTGATTCTTGTAGCGACCCATCTCTACTTGCTGAGATATAAAATTCTGCAAATGTAAAAGAAGAAATGTATAACGGTTTAAGAAATATTGAGTACTGAATGAAAGCTTTGTACACGAACAAAAGAATCGAGACAGAAAATAGTCCGATTTCAGCCCCCCCACCCCATCCTATATTTGCTTCTTTTCGTACCAACTTTGCGTTATGTTGAATAAAAAATAAGCAGGATAAGCAAAATCCAAGCTAATTTTCTTTTTCTGAATATAAAATACTGCTAGAAAAATCTTCTTGAGCATTCAAAAGAAAAATACTTTGAATGAAGTTTTCTGCTTTCATATATTGGGGAGAAGCCGACTGAAAATAAAAGATCAATTGGTGAGAAATTTTATTGTTCTTTGGTTCGTCGACAAATCATTGAAAACTATTTTTAGGTGTTATTGTTGGCTTTCTTACGTTTTGATATACCCTATTAAGTGAAAGAAATATTAACTTTAAGAGCCTCGAATTTTGAAAAGACGACTTTCACTCTTCTGTAAAACAAAGTTATAAAGAATTGTATAATAAGATCAAATTATACAAAATTATTGTTAGTATTTAAGATAGAAGAAGATGATACAGTAAAACAGTTAAACAATACAAAACATTATATTTATATATTACTTTTGATTACATTTGTATCATTTGCATCACTCCAAATAGCACAGGATATTCCATGGATATCGGGTTTAGATCCACAATATGCGTTTAATGTCAGAATATTTGGGATCAAATAAGGATATTCCTAGGATGTTTTTTAGAACATTAAAAGGGTATTTTGGATTAGAGTTTCAGGAATATGTGAGAACATCTCCAACGATTAATTGTTCTCGACATAATCGTAGAATAATCGTACCTGTGCTGTATGGAATAGCAGAACGTTGAAGAAAGTACCGAAGGTAAAAAAATAAATACCAGTATCGAGTATCGACAAATTCGACCTAACTCTAATTAAGATATTACTTAATTACCTTTAGTTAAATATATGTTATTTGCATTGTAGAACAATGTTGAAGAAAGTATCGAGTATCAAGTATCGAGTATCGAGAAATTCTGGTAAAATCTTTGGTAAACTTTATTTTCATATGGGCCAGTCTAGTAACTTTGGACTTCGAAGCGTCACGATTCGCCTTTGGCTGTTAAAATCCACACTTATGCTTCTACCGGGACTCGAACCCGGGACCTTTGAGCCAATGGCCTACCGCCGAAGACCGCTAGGCCACCCGGCCGGCGAGAAATTCTGGTATCAACCCATCTCTAAACAGAAGAAAAATACAAGAGAGCACATCTTAATAAAACTCCGGAAACCTGACTTGACTTTGGTTGAATTCACCAAATCAACAGCCAATTTTGAGGAGAATGTAAAGTAAATCAGCAAATACTAGAACCTATTAAATATTTTGATTGGACCACTCCCATCATGGTAGTTCCCAAGAAATCGGGAGAGATAAGAATTTGTGCGGATTACAAGGTTTGCAGTAAACAAATGCCTCGAACGAATGTTTTATCCATTGCCGATATTAGAAGATATATTACACAACTTACAAGGTGTAACATCATATATAGTATTGGATCTAAGTCAAGCCTACCAGCATCTGGAATTGGATGAATGTTCCAGTAAATTATTAGCAATTAACACTCCATGGGGACTATATAAAATGAGACGTTTGCCATTCGGTTTATGAACAAGTCCATATATTTTCCAACAGTTTATGGATAATATTCTAACAGAGTTTCCCTTCGCACAGACATTCCTCGATGATGTGCTTATTGGGGAAAAACCTTGAAGACTGTTATATGAAAACAAAAGCAGTATTAGCTAAATTTCAATCATGTCAAGGTTAATGGAAAAAATGCCATTTAAAAAAAATAAAATAGAGTATCTCGGACATGAAATATCGGGTTAAACCGATTGTAAAATAAAAACAAGCCATTTGCAATGTCATAGACCCGAGAACATTAGCCAGTTACGATCATTTCTTGGCATGATTAACTACTTTCATAAGAACATAATTAACTTGGCTAAGCATGCACATGTGCTTTATGAATTACTAGGAAAGAAAATGTAAAGTGGGATTGGACTCAGGAACACCAAGCACTATTCGAACAAATTAAACAATTGCAACAAAAAACATGTATTGAATCCAAAAGAGAAAATATTCATATTCACTGATGCAAGTCCTTATGACGTAGGTGTGCAGCTCTGCAACAAAGATGCCTCAGGTAAATTAGAAACGGTAGCATGGGAATCTGTTTCCTTAAGCTCAGCCACCAAGCAGTACTCACAATTTGAAAATGAATCAATCGCTTTAAAATTTGGTGTAAAACAATTCACAAGTATTTATTTGGTAGATTCTTTACAGTGATCACAGATTATATCCCCATGAAACTAATATTCGGAGAAACTAAACCAATTCCATCAGATACCTAGATTAGTACGTTGGGCACTTTTCTTGTCCGGAAACGATTATAAGATAATTTATTCAAAACAAATGCATGTAGCAGATTGTCTTGCACGTTTACATTCATGGAAAACTACTGACGAGGAGTTAACATCTCAATATTATGTTTTGATAATAATCAAGACTATTCCGGATGAAATGAACACGGATCCGGTTCTAAAACAAGTTAATGCTTGGACCAGAGAAGCGTGGCCGAAAACCTTGCCTAAGCAATTTCAGAATAAATTTTTCCAGGCATACTTTGTAAGAAGAGCACAAATAACTATCGAAGATGAATGTTTATTCAATGGTAACAAATTAATTGTTCCAGTTGTTTTAAATCCTGAACTCCTTTCATAAAGTTCATTTGGTTATTGGCTGATATAAAGCGACGTTACGCCCTTACTTCTGGTGGTCACAAATGGACAGTGAAGCTGAAGCTTTTCTATACAGTTGTGAAACATGTACCGAATATCAAAATTCGAGATCGCAAGTTTATTATGTCCCATGGGAAAAACTACGCTACCGTTACAGAGAAATCATATGGACTTCTTTGACTTTGCGGGGAAAATATTCTGCTCACAGTCGATAGTTACTCCCGTTGGTTACATGTGGAACTAATACGATGAACAACGAGTGAAGAAACAATAGACAAATTTCAAGAATTTATTCATTACTTAGGATATTCCCAATTAATAGCAACGGATAACGGTCCTCCGTTTACATCTTCCGAGTTTATCCAATGGTGCAATAATCATGGCATTATCTTAAAGAAATCCCCCGTGTACCATCTACCAAGTAATGGGGCCGCAGAACGTCAAGTGAGGGTGGTCAAAACATTACTAAAAAACATGTCAACTCGAATCATCCAACTGATTGGAATACAATATTGAGGAAGATTCAAAGTGACCTGCAATTTGCCAATTCACCTTTCTTAGATAACAAATCTCCCGCACAATTATGTTTTCCCTATAACCCAAAGACACGATTCGAAGTGTGGACAGCCCGAATTCAGAATAAAAAAACATAAAAAACATGTGACAAGAAGATATCCAGCCACCAGTGAAGTTATCTCAAGTAAACAGTTGGGTTTATGTGAAGAACATTCCGAACAAATTCCTAAAGCTATTGAAGGGTAAAGTAACCAGAGTACTGGGTTCCAGATGAATAGAAGTTGAAATACAAGGACGGTTACGCATCAGTTAGGAGCTTCCGTGATATTACCACCCAACTTGCCAACTCAGTCCTTGACAGAAACAGATAGGTGGACACCTGAATTGAAAGAAACAACGGATTCACAGAATTTAACAACCGACCTGCAAGAGTTCGAGAACCAAGGAAACATTTCACATGTGAAGGTTACTAATAAATCTATATATAATTATATGCTTTAAACATAATCTAATGAAACTATTATACTTATGGACTAAATACAATTTAGCGAATTCATAAACATTATATGTTGTAAATAATTTTTGTTTGTCAATTTTATCAATTTCTGGTGAATTTATATAGCATAAAGATTGCTTTTTGAGATGTGCGCGCACATATTTGATAGCATGCATTCCTATGAAAATAATCAATTTTTTTACTTGATGTTTTTTCTACAGGGTGGTACAAAAGTATGTAGTTTCTATAAACTAATCTAAAGATCTTA
>JAGDQP010058779.1:1240-12494 GCA_022664845.1 Lepisma saccharinum | reverse complement strand
CACTGGCAGACCGACTCCCTGTTTCACTTTCCTACAGTATCATCATGATTATCCTCTCAAAAATGATCCGTCCTGTTATAAATGTGGAAGCAACCACTTCAGCTTTACCTGAAAAGTATACCTGTAAAATAACACCAAATAAAAACTTTTGTGCGACCTGCAAAACCAAAGGACATCGTACAGGTGCCTCTATTTGTCTAAAGAGACCAAACAACAGAAGAGATTTTTTACCTCAAAAAATATTCAGGGCTAGTCACAAAATCAATCATGAGTCGGCTAATGTGGAACAATCTGATACAACCGCAATTAACAATTCGGACCAGATTAGTTACACAACAAATACAAATTCCTCTGAAACTAGTATTTGTTCCAGCTTAAATAGTGAAAACAATATCAACCAAATTTTGAGAGAATTCTTAGATAACGTAACCAGAAGGGTATCCACCATTTTGGCACTAGATACCCCAAAGTACAAAGACTAGATAAAATTTGGAATGTCATTAACCTTGCGTTAGAGGAAATTTTCCAGAATTGGTTGAATGCATCTGTTAGAGCATCATATTTTTATGTAAACATAATAATCTACACATAAACCATTCAGCGCTATCAATCTTTTCAGTTGTTGCGAAGGCAACTGAATTATACAAACAGTGAAACTACAGTTTTCAATTTAGAACTTTTCTGTAATAATACTGTGAAATTTGCTAGTCTTGTTGGGTAAACAAGATGCTACATTAAGAGTTAAACAAATATATTAAATATGAGCCATCTATTGGTTTAATTCACAACTATTAACACAAAAAAATCGCTTTTAATTAAACAACGGATAGGTGAAAAGATTGGAACATTGTAAACGCTTTGAAAAATGTAATATTCTTCTTTTATGCAGATTTGTAAGTCATTGTAAAATAACGTAAGATATTTGCTTTGCAGCAAATGTTGCCAGAATAGGCGATAGAGTATGACAGCAGTTATATATGGAAATAGTTAAGAAACTGCCTTTACTGAAATAAGCATGGGATTCTGGCAAATGGTATTTGTTGTTGACGTGATCAAATTTACATATTGATTGATTGAAAAGTTGACCCAGGAATCGAAGATCACTGCCATTCTTTTATGTATTACAGGCCTCGTGGTGTGATCTGAGAAATTAATATTATTAGGTTAGGTGAGGGACCAGAATTATTTAAGACTTTGGAATAGAAACGTGAAACGTACAAACCTTATACAAAAGGTGCGCTCTTCAGATGGTGCTAAGCGAGACCTAGAAGTACGGTATAGAGATACTAGCTATACAATTTGGAATTCATGCCGCAGAACAGTGGATATCAGAACCTATTGACAATGAGATCGATATTTCTATAAAGAAATTGAAAAAAAATCAAATCAGGAGGAATTGACAACATCCGAACTGAATTATATGAAGAGGGAGGAACAGAACTATTAGAAGGTACATAAGCTGAAATGTGGTAGATGGAGAAACAAGGAGCTTCCAAAGGAATAGAAAAACCTCAGTAATAGTTTCGATTTATAAAAAAATGCTAACAATTAGACAGTAATAATCACCTCACAATTTCCTTACTCTTACCATGGTTCGAGGTGTTAAGTATGATCCTGCTAACACGCCTAAGCGTATACGTAGATGAAACAATTGGATACCACCAATGTAGATTTAGAAGAAATAGATCTACGTTGGAACATATGTTTGACACGAGACAAATATTAGAGAAGAAATAGGAATACATTGAGATGGTTCAACGAAAATTCATTGAGTTAAAGAAAGCTTGAAAAATTATACATGAATGAGTGCATGCATATTTTTATTAATATTTATATATCTATGGTTAGAAATAAAGTTGAAGACAGGGAAATGTAAATAAAATTATCCGCTGTTTATGATGCTTGGACTTATAAACAAGTAATACAAACCGATATACTAATTTTTAAAGAAATGCATGTTGGCCAACAAAGGAGTACCGATGATTGAAACATATATGGTAAAATATCTATGACAATTAGTACATAATTGTGTTCATAAATGATTAGTGAAGTGTAGAAATATTATCCAAAAGTGAAGTCGCTAATGTCTTGGAACAGCGAGTACATCTTTTATATAACAATGCCTTATTGGGTGGATTCGACACCTTCAGCACTCTCTGAGCTGGTCAGCAAATTGCCCGTTGAATGCCACTCTGAGCACAAAAGGCTCACTCCGAATTTGTTGTTATTTGATAGAATTGGAGCTACAGAAAACGTTCACTGCGGAAAAAGCGCCCACTATTTAAATGAACCTCTATGAATCTAAGGTAATGCTGTAGTTTGATAGCACGTAGTCTAATAATTTCTACTCGTATGAGAATTCAAGATACTTTCCCACGCGAATCTAACAAACGAAAGTTAGAGTTTGATTCCAGTCATTACTGTCAATTAAAGTTAAAACATGTCGTCTGTCCTCAGCACGAATTTCAAAAATCGAAAGGTAACAGCTTAAACCAACTGTTCGTGTGCATGGATGATGTAGATTTAATAGGGAACTGACCACCCCGCTGATCTAGTAGTTACAGTCGTTGACTCCTGATCATGAAGTCTCGGGTTCGATTTCCGGCTCTACCAAGGAAATTTTCCCAAAGCGAGAGGATACGGAACGGTGTCCACCCAGCATCTTCATGCAATTGGGAAGCTGCTGTGAATAAAAGAACACAGTGGCGATTACAGTTGAGAACTTCGGCTCTCCTTTGCTAACTTATCTGGCGTCATCCAGTAGTGAATTGAATATGACTATGAATTTTATGTACATACTAACGCCGATGTCTTAGTAAAAGCTTGCGATGAGATAGATCTACAAGTGAACGGAGAAAAAATTCAATGCATGACAACAAACAGAAACAAAGAGGATGAACAAAAGAGAAATATAGAAATTACGAATGAGATCAAAGAGAAATTAAAACGTTTAAATACTTAGGAACATTTTTAACAAGTATAACCAGGTTACGGAAGAAATACAAATTCGCTTAGCATGCGAAAACTTAAGGATTCAGTTCAATACAGAAATTCCTAACCTCACGATTAATATCAAGGAGTTGAAATTAAAATATACGTAACGGTGTATCCAAATTATCATAAAGGGCAAGTTATTTCTAAATGGTCCATGTTTTACGTGTGATACAGTCTGATTTCCTCTTTGTCAAACTTGTCCAAATACATTTTTTACCCGTTGTATATAGTTTCCCTATCTATATGTTGTATTAGAAACTCAAAATTACGACAAACAATAATTGCATCCAAACAGCAGTTTGAAGGATATATTTCCTAGTGCAAGTCTACTCCTACTTATGTGTGAGTTCTTCTTGTCGCTTACTTTTCTTGTATATAGTCTATTTCCTTTTCTTAAATTATGATTGTATATAACAAAATCTCGATGAATGATCCCTAACCCTCGTAAATCCAAAATAATTTCATCTCACGGAACGCCAAGATGAGTCATTTTCGACCCGTGTATATTTATCGTATCATATAAAATACGTGTTCAAAATCAAGGTATTTTAGAGTATGGGTGTATTCATTGTATTGTATTTATTGCATTGTATTGTATTTATTTATTGTATTTTATATTTTCAAGTAGATACTACAAAATAATGAAAAATACAGAAAAAATAATACACCTATTAACCTCGCAACCATTTTCATAGCTGCACAAAAATGAAGGTACCATGAGTCTCTTACTTACTTACACATATAGGCTACTACATATAAAACTATCAGAATCAAACTACCTTACTCTCTCACTCTCATATGAAAAGCACACCGTATCTATTTTATTCTGATTCTTGCAAATGAAGCGATTACATTGCTTACAGTATGCAGAGTACTTGTCTTTACTACTACACAAGCAGCATCGGCCTCGCTTCTTCGCGCCTTGATTAAGAAATTATGAAGTGCATTTTGTTTGAAAAGAGGCGTGTGATCATTAAAATCGGCAATAACTTGTTATTTTAATATAAAATGAAATTTAAAAATAGTTGCACAAAACGACAAGATTGGGTCAAATTGACCCGTGCTTGATTTTCTTAAATTATTACACAATAAGTACATGGGTTTAACGTCATTTCCTCCCATAAGAATTTTGGACACGTACGTGAAGAATACACAGAACTTAACCCTTCCATTTAATGACTAATGGTCAAAAATATTTTTGCTGTATGGGTCATTTTTGACTCGATTTTGGCGTTCTGAGGGATAATCGACAGAAAATAAGTTTCGATTTTTATTTCATTCTTTCTTTCTTTTTCTTACTAAATGGTATTTATCGATGTTATGCACGAAACTCCAGAAACAACACAAGCAATGCACGAATTAACTCCTTTAGCCAGGAGGAGGGCATTATGCGTGATGTAATTTATATAAGTACTGTAGCAGACGAGTTTTAGGGAGGGATTTATCAATTACATTGATTTGCCAAAGGGAGATAAGCTTAGTAGAAGGGGAAAACGATTGACCATGTACTGTAGAAATAGGAGAACCGACTTCACCTTATCATTTGGGCCCCCAAAGCCTCCCCGGGATCGGCGCCCTTGTTTCCGTGTGGATATGGAACGTGAGTGTGATAATTGTGTTATTTTTAGTTGTATCAGTATTGGTATAAGTTTTTTCTAGGGAATAGCAAAACTAAGCTGGCACAGCTAGATAATATTTTTATTCCTGACTTCTTATCTAATATTTAATTTAAATCCAATTGTTCATTTTCCATCTGGGAAAGGTCTTTTATTTTGCAGCAATTTGCATTAATCGTTTCACAAGTTGCTGGTAGTTTTTCCAGTTACATAGAATATATACAGTATTTTTATTTAATGCTTTTGCATTTAAGTGTTTCCTTAGCAGTTAACTCCATATGCTTTAAACGTCCTAAAGATTTTGCTTCTTCCATCTACTGGCAACGTTTGCCACTTAACAAGTAATCATTTATAGGTAGTACACTTTTCTTTATTTTGAGGGCGGATAGCTATAGTTCTGTGCCATTGGAAATGTGCTTGCAGTTGGATTTCTTAATGCTATTTGAAATGACCAAGGCACCAAGAAGAAACGGTCACATGCATAGACACAAGGAAAGGAACTACCAATAGGGACAGGCAAGATAAAATCTGCGTTTTGCTTCTGTATTATTAATTAAACGCTTTTCAAAGTTTTAAATGTAGATACTGCATATCTACAAATCTTTGGTTGGTTGTTAACTAAACTTGTAGATAAAACATATACTTTCATTGGCTTTATGATGTGCTTTAGGTCCCTTGACAGACAATCTATGAAAAAGGGAACTTATAGACAAACTGAGTTCATCCGGCTGTCCGTTCGTGTCTTAAAACTAAATCCCAGGGACCACAAGTTGTAGAGAGTTAGGTTTTTAGTAGACAAGCCCACAGCTACCGGAAGCGTTTTAATTAGTTCAGCTGATCAACGTTGCTAACCCATTTTTAAAAACAAATTATTGTGTGAAATACATCTATTTTGATAGACCTTTGTGCGACAAACTTGAAATAAACATTATTTAACACAAAGGAAAACTACTGTGGGTGTTTCATCTCCAATCACCTCAGTTGTCAGTGTTTCCAGCCTCTTTTATAAACCCTAATGTTTATGTGTCTGTGATGCTATTAAGAGGCCAGAGCCCTCGGGATTATTAGTAGAATCGCAGCACTAACTTTAATTTTTATTACTGACAACTGACGACAGAAGAAATTAATTTTTACGTTTGACTTTTCACCCTTAAATGGAAATACAATGTTAACATCAAAACGTGGATTAAGGTAAATACGAGAATACAGCGCAGTTACTGCAAAGACGTAGTTCATTGTCTTCTGCATAACAATATATAAACATTTAGATCACAAATCTATAGCAAAATATATGTTATAAGAGAAATGTAACCTTGGGTATATTAATAAAACTTTAAGTAGGGAAGAATGATTTCACTAAATATTTGGCGTTGCTTGAGAATGTAATGTTAGATTTGATATTTATGCGCTATAGAACTCCATTACGTAACTGCTAAAGAACTGGTTAAGTGCATGCATAAAGTCAATGTCATATGTTTGGCTGAATTAGATTGTGTTCCATAATTAGCTTTGATGACGTTAAGCATGTTTTACCTTAATATAACAGTTTCAAAACACTCATGCAGATATCGTAAATTAGACTACCATTGTATCAAATCGGTGATAGGTCCTTCTTCAGAGATAAGGCCAACTTACAAATATACATCAAATCTTAGATTTACAATAGAAATTATTTCTTCAAAATATCTGCAAAAACAAGAGACATCACAAAATATAAATATGTCCAACTCCTTCTTTAATCAGTATCTTTACTCTTTCTTCTCGTACTGGGAACCAACTGAGCATTCTCCGCCTCCTGCTATGAGAAACAGAACACTAATGCGTTTGCACGAAGATTCAATTATGTACTAGTTTACAACTACAAGCATAGATCAAGTGAATGTTTTTGTTCCGGATACCTGTTCTAGGGCTTCTTCCAACTTACTATTAAGACATCTGTTAAGTTGCACGTCACTCCTTAGCATCTTCGGAGCCGCTTATGCCCAGCTTTAACCTGTTGCTGGATTAGTTTCCTTAGCCTCTATCCGGATGAAGCCACTAAACCGTCCCATCTTGCCCAACACTCCTTTTCCCTCTTCAGAGACGCTCAGGCGTAATTTAAGCAACAATGTATCTGAATTGACTATCCACTTAACAATTATCACAGCTTTTAGTGTTGGAGCTTTCACCATTCAGATTCCTCGACTTATGGATCATAGGAAAGAGAGTTACCTAATAACGATATGCATGACCACTTGCTCTTGTCTTCTTAAACTCATTATATGCCTAGCTTGTCATCAGTCTACTCCGTCGAACCTATCTGAGTACACCATCTTGCGTGTTTTGCTCCATTTTTTATATTTACCATCACTAGAGGATGACAAATGTCTCATTAACTGAAGTAATATAATATTTAAGGTACTATTCTGGCAACACTGACAACATTATGATATCACATTTTAACTTTTGGCATTCACCATACTTATAAAAATGAGAGGTGTAACTACATTTTATACCCCCCGCAAGAGAATACCCACGATCGGAGTTCGATTCAGCCCATTGAGATGCTAGGGTAAAGAACCTCATTGGAAGGGGCGGTCCCTGGCATTGCGAGGTTTTGCTGCATAGTAGGTACGTCCTTGATACAAATAAACCCCAAGAAACAAAATTTTATTTTAGGCCAGTGTGTCTTTGTTTTTATTTACCTTCATAAGAATTTGATTTCAGACTACAAGTTGGAAACCCTGTATTTAAAAAATGAAATCTTAATTCGACGGTTGAGCTTGATAACCTTCGTTACTGTTCTATTATCAGTTATTCGCCCAAGAACTGTTTGCCATACTTGATAGTCATTCTGTACACAGAAAATGATTAATACAGCCCTTCAAACGCCTAACTTTCGGAAAAACATATTTCCTTTGGTTACAAACGTATAATTTATGACTAGTTTAATCGTGGCCTTACCGTGTTTATTAGCGTATTACTAATGTGTAAAGCAATGAGCAAAATCATTGCTCTGTACACCACACTTCGTTCCAGGCAGATCTCGAAGATCTCGGGTTTGGATTCCGCCAAGGGCATGGATTTTAACTACAAGGGCCTTAATCATATAATAGTGACGGGCCAAAGTCAAATGTTACTGTAATGGCCGTTACAAAAATGTTTTAATTTTACTATACTTTATTCAGCAGAACTCCATTGTAGTTTGACGTGACTAGTAATTTGTCTGCTAATATGTTGTTTTTACAGCCCGGTGAGGGTTGTATGTACAGACAGGTTAAATGACATTGTAAAATACTCACAATGAAGAATGAAAAGCGATCTAAAATATTTAATTTTTACTCTCGCAGTGACTGTTGTCCGACACTAGTCCAAGAACTATAAGATAATCTGACTGTGTCTCTGCAGAGGATAATGTTTCGACTCGGAAACGCTTTCCGCGATAAGTGAGTCATTGATTGATACTATTCACATATACAGGGTTTCAACCTAGGGATTAGTTGGGTGCCAAGTTCTTTCCTTCTGAGAGTAACTTCTGATACTGTTCTGAGCAGTTCCTGGAACGGTTTCCCAGCTGTGCTTGAGGAACTAACTCTTTCCCACTATTACTAAATGGTGTGACATTTAAAGTGCTAACCTTTTGATGTCTATTTCTCTAATACCTTAAAAAGAAATATAACAATATTTCGTATTTCAGTGCTAATAACACTTATTATATAATGGAAGCCACTGCTTTTAGATATTACACAATTTCGTTATTTTAGATTTGTTGTTATTACTAAGTCAGTGGGTAAAGAGGGCATTGTATTTGCAGTACATCCGTCATTAGGCAATGTGCACAAAAGAATACAAGTTTTAATGCAATTAGTCTCAAACGTTTAAATCCCGCGGCACATTTCTTCGCCGTGAGTGACATTACGACACACCGCACAGTATATGGTAGTGCTGCACTATTAAATAAACTTGTATTTTAATTTAATTATAGAATCTACAGAAATTTTGACTCAATAATTTTAACTATTCAACCTCTTGGTGTCTTTGTTTCTTTCATTAATAAATAACACTGATTAATATATTCAATACCGAGTCCATATCTATTTATATTTTACATTTAAAAAAAAACTCACGCCTCACTAGTATGCCTGCATATCACTTTGAGAACTACTTTGCATTACAAAAAAAATCTTGCGTAAAAGGCATTTGTGCTTGCTTCAGAAAATGTGCAAAATTTCAAATTTTAATGGAAGTACCTAGAAGCAACAATTTCCTATCTCAATGTAATGCTCAGTTTAGAACGATCGTCTGCAAATTCGTAGCAAAAATGTGTTCTTCAAAAGTGTTCGGTTTCCAAGTCGTATGGAACGTAAAGCAAATATCAACTTTTCATTTAAGACTATCATACAGCGTATAACATTGTAAGAACTTTGTACTATTAGTAAATATGAAATAAAAATATTAATTTTATTTGAAATAGAAACTTTCGGCAACGTCGGATTTCAGAGTACTGTAATTGCAAAAGTGTTAAACATACAAGAATGATTGATATATGGAAAGAAGCGTAAATTCAGCACGTTTTCAAGTGACAAGCTAGGAGGCAGCAGAAGTCCACCAAGTGGCACCAGGTAGCAGCACAAGTGGCATCAGCCTGTGACACGAGTGCCAAGGATCGTAGGTTTAGGTATTGCTGAGAATGACTTGCTCTGTACGCATTGTCCCCCAAGTCTCCAATCTGACGCCATATGGCTCTTCGTTTGTGGATATGCTAAGGATCGTGGTATTTACGACCCACTATAGTCAATAAAACTGGTAGAGTTTAGAGAGAGCATCAGTGCTGTTGTGATACCCCTTGACAGAGGAATGCTACAAAAGGTATAGACAGAACGCGATTCCCGCTTGGACGTTTGGCATGTGACGAGGGGGACACACAAAGAACATTTGCAATGACTGAGGAAAACGTGGTGAGTTTCTGCTCCTTTTCGTGGATCAATCATTATTATAAGTGTAATACTTTTAGAAACGCAGTATTTTGAAATCCGATGAATCAACTGTAGTAACCCTGTATTATGCGGACAAATGTAGGCCTTATTTTCTCTCATTTCTCTTCTAAAGTTTCTTCATAATTATTTCCCTCCCCCACCATTTGAACGTTTTTAAAGTTAATTGTTTCTTCATCAAATAGATCTAATAATTTTACTTAGGGTATCTGTTTGAATAGAAAGTTAGTTGATAAGTTTCTGAAATTACTTGATTTTCATGCCAAGATCTGATTTTCAACAGGAATTCAAATATATTCCTGACTTTCTTCAGTTTATCCTTTCTTAATTGGACACATTAAATTTTAACGTAATACGCTCTTGTTGTTTTGTCTTTAAATCCATTAACACGTACAAATATTCAAATCATCTTTAAAGAATTTAATAACATCAGTATTTATACAGAATAATCATTGATATAAACAATACTATTAACTAAACCACTACCTTATATTATTAATCTCTTATTGCGTACCCGGCAGATGGCAGAAAGAGACTGACGAAATATGTCATCAAGTTTTGCGTTATATCTCGGGCTAATGGTTAACCTAATCCTTTTTTCTTTTATAGACGTTAACACAGGTATCAATTAAATCGTTTTAGGTTAATTAAGTGACTGTTTTGTTTGGTATGATGAAAATACCATTAAATACTGAAACGAATATGCATTGACTTTCGGAGAAATAAGTAGAATACGATTTGACGGCAGTTAAAATTTTTCATATTAACAAACCTATTTTTTCAGTAGCTGCAATTATGGTAAGGGTTGCAGTAACCTCATAATAATAAGTATATTGCACGTAATTCCCAGTAGCAACTGTTAAAACTAATGCATGTTCAGTACTCTATACATGGATACATTTCCACTCTACATGGGACACTAGGCAATCAGACAAATAGAAGAAATATATTTGAAGAAAATGGTTGCGAAAATTTTATCGATTAAAATTGACAGAGCACAGCTTTCAAAGGAATTTACTGTAGCTCTGGACTACTTCGACGAAAGCGTTATGGCGACCAGTAGGGGAAAGAAATAAACAATTTCTAACTTAAATTTCTAACTATTTTGTACCACATAAACTACTTGCACTTTCCCACCTATTTTATCTATCATTTTAAGACTTACATTGTATTTATCATGGCAATAAATATACGCACTTACATCTTTTTTATATCATGTTTCATTTTTTTAATTTTTAGCCATAATTTATTTTTTGTAGACGTACTAAATATCGAGTGGACACTAGATGAACCATTACGTATTAAATGGTAAATTATTAATCCTGCAAACAGATATTTCAAAACAATGTAAACTTATTTCTTTATACAAAGGTGAGTAAAACGTTTTGTAATACTTACTTACTTACGTTCATCATCTTGGGTGTTTATATCACGTGACTAAAACAGTTCAAGACGTCGAACGGTCCTGTTGGAACGGGTGACTTTCGTAGTATTTCGTGCTGTGAAAGGTTTTGTAGTGATTCGTTCTGTGTGCGAAGTGATAGGAACAGAACGAACATTCAACATCGTCTAATTCCAGAACTTTTGCTGTAGAATTCAAACTAGACCATAACGCAACGGAAGCAGGCTGAAACATTTGTAGTTCAAAAGGTGAAGGTGCAGTTGATCTCA
>JAGDQP010058778.1:0-12494 GCA_022664845.1 Lepisma saccharinum | reverse complement strand
GTGCCAACTAGTAAATATGATTCAAGCTTTAGACTTGCCATAACCAAATTATACACTAGACATGGCAAGATAACAACAAGTTTGAATTAAGGTTACTCAGCTATCGGAGGTATTCCATAGACACACTGGAGAGGTAGCTGCGCTTACTAACACAGAGATGGAAGGAAATGGCAAGATAGTCCGTCCGCTCTGTCTACTATCAAGACATTGTTTCCTCTGCACTTCATTCCAGCAAGAAACCCCAACTCTCAAAAACAGCAGTATAGTTTCAAGTCAAGGTTTCTGCCCCTGCAAACCGGACCCAAACTACCAAAAAGACGACTATAGATACAACTGCTAAGCTCAAGGTAACTTTCACAAATTACAGTGCGATTGGTATTTGAATATTAGTAAGTACAAACTGCGTAAAATGTATTCAATTTGCAATGTTATAGGTTGGAGAGGAAGCTATGGCTTTAAGCCCATTACAAGTTTGAGGAATGACATCTCTCGGAGAGAACTCTTTCGAAGCAAAGGGAAATACAGAGTCTTTGTTTAGGCATCATACCGATATTCACCTGTTAAAACTGAGGAAATGACTGGAAAACTTTAGTCAGAATGGCTGGTAGAAAAACTCGTTTACCTTCCCACCTCCCCAGTACCGATTCGATGGAAAATTAATTCTAATTTGAAAACTATAGTTATATAATCATCATCATCAATGTTCTGCCAATAGTGGTAGGTCCTTTAAAGCAAGCTAAGCCCTCTCCATTGATCCCGATTTTCCGCCTCTATTTTTGTCTCAGATTTATTATCTTCCTTAATAATGTTAAGGAGACTGATTCGTCTTCCTCTTTTATCCTCAACCGTATCTTCAATTGCATCCCGTACTACACAATCTCTGTAAAACCAATGTCCTAACCAATCTCTTTTTTTCCTTTATTGTCTTCAGTCTTGCTCGTATCTCATCTAATCTCTTCATCATTTCCTCACTACGCTCTGTGTCCACTTTTTTCCCATTCTTCTCCATGTCCATATTTCGGCTACATATAACACAAACGTTATAAAAAAATAATAAATATCTTAAAATAACTACATTGAGTGCAAAATTCGTATGTGGATAGTTTCTTTTTAGGGAAATATCTTCGGATGGAGATATTTACACATTTCAATGGGAGGAGTTTAACAGACAGGTACCGCTTGTTATTACTAGTCCTCGCAGTGTTGTTCTCGAGCTCTAGGGGTGAGGGGTGAGCAATACACAGCAAAACTCCAATCTATACTATATTTTTTCAGGTCTTTTATCTTATAAGAAAGGAGGAAAATCTCATTTCATTGGCAACAATGATTTGTTGTGAGTGGCGCCACGTCTGCGCAATGTGTGTGTTCTGAGATGTGAAGGGTCATGGTCCCCCCGCGGCAATAGTAGTCACATGATCTAAGCTCTTAAATCGATGTCAATAAGTGAGGAGAGATGTTACATTATAGCTAGCAACACATCCCATCGGCTTCAACGTCGCATCACTTTTCTTCTCCACTAGTCTTCAATCAGAAACGAACAAGGAGAGATAAAGAGAGCAGTGAGAGAGAGAAAGCAGACAGAGAGAGAGAGAGTAAGTATATAGACACAAAACCCATGTGATAATAGTTCCACTTTCGATGTAAATGATCCTGGGTTCGAACGCTAACTGGGAAGCTACTTGAGTGAAGAAGACGCAGAATACGGCCTTAAAAGCGACTATGAAAGGGCCATTGGATTGACCACGCGACACACTCTGAACATATGTGGCCAAGGTATTCTATGGGTTGCCTAGCCAAGGGATTAATTTACAACACAAGTGCAAAAACGCAATGTATTTTGAAAAGAAAACAATCCTTTTAAAACCCAGGGCTACAAAATAAGTTATAATTCAAAGTTTCAACGTATCTGAATTTAAATAATGTACAGACAAGAAGATAAAACAAACTGAACAAACACAAAACTTCACTTAGATCCTCTGTTTGCTAGGCGAGTGCACTTAGCAATAAGCTACCCGAGAACAATAATACGTGCGGAGACTTTTAATTAACTAACTTTTCTGCAAGTACTTGTGATGATGAGTGTTCTTTCTGAAGGTTGGTCTATTATCCGAAGGTGAACCGACAGTGCTTTGGCGTTGTCTTTCATCGGAAAAAGATTACAGTCTACGGACTGGACCTACAGTTTTAAGCGGGTTCGGAACCACTTGTTTTCCCCCTACCTATCGCCCCCCCCCCCCCCCCCCCTTGATGATAAGGCACAAGCGTTACTATTCAAATAGTTGCTCCACTAACAAAAATGTGCACAATAATCACTCAAACTTCAGAATCGGGGAAGATTTAAATTTTCGAGATTTCTGTAACACTGCTTGTACATAAAACTCACACAAATTTGAGTGCGCATAAGAAGTGCATAATTCTCTTAGAGTACATCTTTATGCTAAAAGATCGAAAAACACTTTTATGTTATATTAAAGAGAGAAAAAAATGGGAGATTAAATAAGAAAAAAAACTTACAAGGAGAATAAACAAAACAGAAGCTTAGAATCGATTAATGCACGTTTCATTCCTCCCCTTCCCCAACTTTTCCAGACGGTTGCGTGCGTGTAAAAAGGTTGTCGGTCGGTGACACATATGTGTAAAAGTGTCAGCCATTATCAAAGCCAATAATGGATTAAAGTTAGGAACTCGGGTGATCAAACGACAAACTAACACATACATACACACACACACACACTTTGTTTCTCTTGAATAATTTTTCATACGTCGTTCTTTGTATCTTTAATAAAGAGAAGTCAAAGTATGACCAAGGCCAAACAGATTTTACTTGATATGGTTGAAACTTGTCAATTCAGTACAAACGAAAGAAAAGAGAAAAAATAAGGGGGATAATAAAATTGTAACCAACTGAGAGTTAAATACCATGAAACTTTTATTTTTATGGATCTGCACATACAGACAAACGTAACGAAGTAAAAGCGTACTAACTCTTGATGGTGTAATTTGTAGTACGATTTAGAGATAGATGAGTAAGGTAAACACAGGCGCACGTGAAACGGCATGGAGAGCAAGAAAGAAGGCTCGCAATCCCAGGCGATTGTAATCTGTCTTCTACAACCTGGCAGCAACAGAAACTCATTCGTTTACCATAACGCATATTTAAAGAAAAATCATTACAAGTTTCTTCGTTAATTCACTCCTACTGGCGCCTTCTGTACTCCTATTTATTACGCTAAAAAATCTCGGTACCAATTTTCGGGAATTCTTCAATAAAATTCTTGAGAGGCGGAGAAGTCTCAACAATCTAGAATTCCCGGGACATCCCGAAATTTTTTCCCGATCCGGCTCAACTGAAATTTTTTTCTTCGCGCACACATTTTTAAAGATTCTGACACCACCAAGATAATCAACGATCAGTAATTCTGCCATCTCCAATACTCGAGCACCACTCTCCAACCTAAAATATTTCATGATCAAAAATACATTTTTTTTTTTAAAAAAAACTTCAAAATTCCAGTTACACCCTTCCAAACCGATAACACTGAACTGAATATTATAATTATTTTAAATTTAATTTATTTATTTTATTTTAAATTATTATTATTATTTAGTTATAAGATTCCGACGTCTCAACGACCATTTCAGTAAGGCATGATTCTCCTAAGCACTACATATGAGATATCCTTCATTGTTAAATTGAATGTATTATTCACAAACAATGACTCCATATGTCTTACGACCAACACCTTGTACTAACACAATTTGACACAAATATCACAGCTTAGGATTAGACCAACGCATAAATTCGGTTTTAACTATCTTCCATTGTTAACGCAACTGTATTTTTTGACAACAATGACCCGAGATAACAGACAGCTCACAACACCTACACACACAAGCTTGAGCATGAAAAGACAATAAATCAAAAATACCAAAAATGTTCGTTCCGCGTTATCCTGCATTCTTAAGATCGATCTATTGTTGACAACAACTGTAACAAATATCTTCCAATCTAATAGAAAATGAAGACGAAACTTGGCCAAATACATTTCAAAGTGAATTAAAGGTTTCATTAGAACATAATTAAAATCTTACGGAATTGAAACATCAGCTAGACTTATTGAGTGGTATAAAACATAAAACGTTGGTCTGAATTTTGTTTGTAGATTATATATATAAAGATATCCACATACAAACACACACGCACAGAGAGAGAGGAGGGGGAGGGAGAGAGATGAACAAGCAGAGACAATTCTAGCTTTCTTTTATTCTTTTTGTTTACTTTTAATCTCTAACAGAAACTTCCTTCAGAACCAAACAAAGCGTAAAGAAAACTTTATCCAAGTTGACAGCAGGGTTTATCAAAACCACGATGTTCGCTCATACGAAATAGTGACGTAATAAAAAAGAAGACAAAACCATACATCAGCTTCTTCCGGAACAACATAACTTCTTCTCATCTCCTTCCACCCCACCTCCCAAACCCCACACACCAACTCTTAAAGGAGACAATGAGAGTGATGGGGGGAGGAAGATAGAGAAGAAATGTTTGGATATGCTGAGATTTATCCCCTTGAGTAATTAATGAAGTTCTGAGCAGGAGAGGGGGAAGGAGGCTCATGACGTGTCAGAAGATAAGACCCTTTCCGCGCGCTCTGATCTAGATTCTAACAGAAACAGGAATAACATGCAGGGATTGGAGTATGAGTTATCTGCAAGAGATTTTCATACACACACACTCTCTCCTTCTCCAAAACCCAATGTTTCCCCCAAAACCCCCGAAAACTTGTACGTTAACGATGGATTAAGATTCTGATACAAGAACCAACACCACCAACGAGAACTGTGCCTCGTGGAGATATCTAGACTTAAATAAACCATGTTTCAGCGTTGGAACACGCTCTCAAGGCCTGCACCCGAAAAGGCTCTTCGTTTCCTGTGAGGCGCAGGAGAGGAGAGAAACTAAGGTTGGAGAATTTTATATATATATATATATATAACAAAAGACAACTAACTGCAAAGAAAAAAGAGACAAACGTAAGGTTGGAAGCGGAACGCTACTGCTCCGTGACAATTTTCTCCTTATCTCTCCACAGTTTCAGCATTTAATCAATTTTACAAAAGATTTTGCCTCCAGGCAGTGACTATGTCTCTGCAGAATGGGTAGGAAAGATATTACAGAATCTAACATACCCTTCTGGACTCTAAGCAGGCTCTTAGAGAAACATAAACAAACGGGCTAACAACTCTGAAATTTCTATAACAACTTTTTTTAATGCTCATCTCCAAGACATATTCACAATATAATATAGCAGCACTGTAGATCTACTGTATGTAGTGAAACCTACTTTTCCTTGGAATATAGGCAACACATTCTTCCATGCTGTTTGGTGTGTCATCTACTTTACAGGGATTACTTAAAACGAAATGAAAAGTCTTTTTTAATTCATGCACGCCTGTGATATAGATGACCCACCAAACAGTATGTAAAGTTGTGTTGCCTGTCTGGCAAGGAAAAATAGGTTTTACTACGTAATGTAGAGCTATATTGCAATTATTTCCTTATACGTCTTAATTGAGGTGTCCTTTGCCAGAATTTCAGTGACTTTTCAAGTGATGAAGAAGCCTAGAAATGCACTTCTAATTCTTTTCTCCTGTCAAAGGTTGTTCGTAATATTTTTGTATCTCTTTTGAACTATAAATACAGATTATAGACATTGCAAGGAACACAATTCTCAAAGCTAAGCATCTGTGAACGCAACTTACTTTGCGTAATTTTGGACTGAACTGTTTTTGGTTGCTTCTAAAGATAATTTCCTCGCGTTCAAGGCAGAACGGAATAAGTGTATTAGTTTCCAAATAGCTTACACTCTTATACCTTGACAGTGACGATTCATCCCTCCGGTTGAATGATTGCTTATTACTAAATCAACGCTGTATTAGGAATGTCCCTCATAAGGAATTCAGGGACTAATGAATACTCTACAACCTTACCAGCCTACCTTAAAAAAATACCTTTTTTAAACAGCAATAGCCATGACTTAATTCCAGAAATCATCAAGTGAAGAAAGTGTGTACTACAAGAATTCTAGGTGAATCATGCTTTCTTTAGCGATAGAACCTAACGAAGAATTAACCAGAGGGATAGATACAGCGCATACGTTTGACATTATAGATAAAATGGAACAAAGGGACTGGTGTAATTTAGAACAATAACAACAAAAACAAGAAAAATGCAGCCAATTTCATAATTGGAAGAAACGAAGTGAAGAGGTATCTTGAAAATATGTGGGAAGTACCGTAAGTGGAAAAATGAAGTGTGAAGGGGATAGAAAAGCGACAATAGTAATGGAGAAAGAGGTATTAACTAAGAAGAATCTTTTCATTTGGACCGATAGGAAAGGAGTTAATGAAATAATGATTAATTATTTTGTGTGTAGTATAGTGTATTGTATGGAGCTAAACTGTGAACTCTTTCGAAATGGTGACACTGGAAACATGAAGAAGAATGGAAAGAGATGAATTAAACACACTAAACACGTTGTGAGGATGTACTTAAAACACAAGACGAGCGAGGAACTGTCAAGAACAAATGAGAAAAACGAATTAGTCAGGGACTAGTGATGGGTCCATGGATCCGGATACTCTTATCCGAATCTTGAAACCAGATACCTCGATCCAGATCTTGGAACAGAGGATCCACATTATGGAACCGAGTACCCGGATTCGAATCTTGGTGTCGAGGATCCGGATCCAGATACTGAAACCAGGTATCCAGATCCGGATATTGGAATAGAAGATCCGGACTTGTATTTTGGAAATGGGTACCCGAATCCGAATTTTAGAACTAGGTACGCGGATTCAGAACTTGGAACAATCGAATTCAAAGTTCTAGAATTGAGTACCTGAATCTTGATCTTTTTACCGAAGATCCGAAACCGGGTACTCAGATCCGACTAGTGGAACCGAAGCTCTAGATCTGGATCTTGCAACCAGGTACCCGGTTCCTTTAGGGTCCCGTTCTCAGTTCCTTCAGGATCTGGTTCCACTCACCCCATTAAGGCATTGTTTACGAAGGGACTGCCTACTGAGAAATGTAAATGAACCTTTATTGAAGGGGAAAGAGGAAAGGGAGAACACGGATTCAACTTCTTGACATCATGGAGAAATAAATCAGAAGCTAAGACAAAGAAGAAAGCGTACGATAGGGAAAAACGGAGAAGGTTTAAGGTGCCTGGAAGGATCTGCCTCTTTCGACAGAATACTGCTGATTATTATGATTAGCGGTACAGAAGCCTCGTTCAACGTGTTCGCACCGGATGGCAACAAGACGAGGAACGAAACCACTCACTTACCCGGAAGAAAAATCAATGACAGCATTATTTTAATATTTAGGAATACAACACTTTTGAGAAAGCATTTCTTTTACATTGTTATGTA
This sequence comes from Lepisma saccharinum, assembly GCA_022664845.1. Classification (NCBI taxonomy): domain Eukaryota; kingdom Metazoa; phylum Arthropoda; class Insecta; order Zygentoma; family Lepismatidae; genus Lepisma; species Lepisma saccharinum. Next base: position 5,057 of record JAGDQP010058778.1, on the reverse strand, counting down.
TTTCTTCCCTTGAAACATTGATTTGGGCAAAATTCACAGCATCTATTTTCCTGGTTCTTCCTACTACTTCATTCTTTTCCTCCTTAATTCTATCTCCTCTCCTTCCCTCCAAATAGCATCCATGCCAAGTAAACGAGCAAGTAATTCCCTTTCAAAGCGGTAGGAGATTCCGTCGGTGCAAACCATGTGACTCGTACACTGACGTCACGACGGAGGCAAGATGCGTCACTCGCCGCCGTTCGACGTACGTATGCACACTGAAAATGTTCTATTTATAAAAATTGTAGAAAAAAGGAGCGGACTCTCTCACTCTCAGTCACTACTGACTACTTGCTTCTCTGTAAGAGAATAAAACAGACACAAATAGGAACAGAAGCAAAGAGGTACTGCTTTAAATTGAGGAATCCCTACAAAACCAACAAAAAAAAGGACAGAAAAATCGAGATTTTCAACATCATCTTATGAAAAATATGTATAGAGATGAGGAAGAATGTTCTGTTCTGCCAACAGAAGATGTGTGGGAGGGAAGTTGAAGCAGATTAAAATACCCAGAATGCACTACACAAGCGGAAGAGTCACTAGATTTTTTTAAATGTATGCTCAATTTCTTTCCTTCTCACAATTCTTTCACATGTGCCTTTTCCTACATGTGTCCCTTTACACACACACACACACACACACACACACTCTCTCTCTCTCTCTCTTGGTGTCTCCTGTGTATAAGTGGTAACGTTCGCTGCCTTGTAATCAAATGGTTCCGGGTTCGATTCCCTGTGTGGACATAATTGGTTCGGAACCCACGTTAAACTGTAGACCCCGTCCTTAGGACGTTATCCTTACCTACGTCAGAATTTACCTTCGGGTAGAACACCCATCATCATCATTTCGAGGATTCCGTGGCAAAAGGGTGTAAGCGACAATGTTAATTTTTATTTCAGGAAATAGAAAAAAACTGGCAGTCAAGCAATGATGCACATTCCAACATTAATTTCCTTTATTACTTTGTGGTTAGAATTTTTTTGTCAATTATAATATTTTGGGAGTTGATGCAGGACACACAACAATGATTATGCTAACATCAAAATCTTAATTTCGTAAAAATTGTCGTTTCGCCCTGTTTCGAATTTGTTTATTTCCTACTTTTCTTTACGTCTTTTATCTTAGCACCTGTAATATACGCAACACGCTCTTCCAAAACAATTTAGCCAATATAAACGTATATATAAAAGAATGCAGTAAAAGAAAGACAATAGAAAATTTGAGGAACACCTAAAAACGTAATTTTTTCAGCAAAAAGCAATATCAAGGCTGTCAAGCCTTTTGATAACAACGTACCAAACAACTAGGAGTATAGAACTTAGAGAAATATAAAATAAACTCCATTCATGGCGTTTGGGAATCGTACGTGTATTAGAATCCACAAACTAAAAATCAGAATTAAATATGTACATAGAAAGAATTACTTTATTCTCTAAACTGATTGGTAAAATCAACAATAGAATAATCTGTCTAGGAAATAATAGTAGGGTCTATACAATTGAGGGGCTTAGTGGGAAAATGGCGAATTCCTTTTTTTAAACTAACTACGTATCGCTGGAAGAGAGACGTCACTTTCCAACTCAAATCTTCGGAACTTATTTTTCCCTTCTTTATGGGCATGCACAGTCCGTTCGGTATAATCATCCACCATGCTACTTTGTCAGGTGACAGAGAAATTACTCGCAGTACAATTATGCAGATATCTCATTTTCGCAAATTTTGAGGGATACGCCGTTTTTCCACTAAGCCTCTCAACTCTATTTATAACGTATACTAATAAAGGCATCAATCCATAATTTGGATATACAGGGTGATGCATGGCACGGGACACGATTTATCTGTCATCCTAACCATGGATGGCGTGGTGTAACATATCGGCTGGAATGACTGCAATCTCCCTACAATGCTTTGTTTCAGTTCATCAGCTGTGCATGGGTTTTCAATGTACACAACACTCTTTCCTTAAGACAACCCCGCACAGTTGATGTATTGAAACAAAGCATCCGTACGCAGATTACACCCATTCAAGCAAACATGCCACTTAGCGCCATGGTTAGAGTGGCGGGAAAAGCCCGCGAGTATTCTCTTCATGGTGGTACCATTTAAAGAAAGTGATAAGTGTAACAAATTCCTTACCTTTGTTATGCATTGAACAAAGTTTGTGGAAGAATGTGATTATCCTAGTTCCAGTTACTTGCATTTAAAATGTGTCATATCATTATGGGGCACCCTGTATTTAGTTTTGCAGTGTTTCAGAAATACAGTTATCAGTTGCACGTATTGGCATTAAAATAGAAAGAATAACTCAATTAGCTTAAGTTTTACAGTGAGTTGAAAACTTCACAAAGGGCTACAGACCTTGCGCAAGGATACGACCTTATTCATCAAGAGACGTTTCCATCAAGTGTAATAAAACTAAGGATTTGAAAAAAAAAAACTAAAGCGTTATGTGCCTGACGAGTGACGAGTATTTAGAATACTATGATAAGATCTAAAAGTGGTCTGTGAGCCACGAAAACCCAGACAATGACTAAACTTGCTGTCAGATGAGGATTTTTGTTTCATTGATAAATCAGTGTTATAAACTTTAGAAGAATCTAATTATGTTACTGTAGAAACATAAACGAATGCAAATAGTTTTCTTTTTTTAAAAAAAAAAAAAGGGGGGGGGGCATCATTCCTAACCTTTTACTGACCAATAACATATACACATATTGGAGTAGCGATACTATCTCATCATGATTCAGAATCGCTTGTGAACTTCCACAGAATGAATCCCACTTTATTATTTTCCATTTTAAACATTTTTCTCAATTATGAATTGTAGGTAAAGTAATACATTACACTTACAGGTTCACCTTAGAATAATGCGAGTAATCGAGGCTCTCCTGTAATTTAAACCTAACGGACTTACTTACTTACTCTATGGCTTACGGAACTCGCAAGTTCATTGCTGCAGTAGCAAACGTTCACCATAGAATTCAATCCTGGGTAAGATCAAGCCAATCTTCATCATAAACACCTACTTCTCGAAGATCCCTTCTAATATTATCCTCCCAACGAAGTCTCGGTCTTACTAAATGTCTCCATCTGGCTTTCCAATCATGATGGAATATATATAATCTTTGCTTCTCCCCTATCCGGGCTATATGGTCTGCCCACCTTAGTCGTCACGAATTTCATTATTCTTACAACATGAGTCATACAGTCCGTGTAGTTCTTCATTATTCAGTCTCCTCCATTCCCCAGTCCTCTCGTCCCGTTTCGGACCGTATATCTTTCTCAAAACCTTATTTTCAAACACACATAATTTATGTTCATCTGCTAGAGTCGTACTCCAAGGAGGAGCTAACGAACTTGGTATTTTAAAATAATGAAATACGAAAGTAAGAGAGCCAGAGATGCCCAGAGTATGCCTCTTCCTTTCTATCCAATTATCAAAGATACATCTCACATTATTGTGAATATTCGAGAAAGAAATACCAAGATAAATAGAGAGAAACAATGAATATTCTTTTGTGTGAAGAATATACTAATTTTATGCTTACTTTCCTCCTTTCATAATATTGTACAATAAATGACGTAAAAGAAGATGCGTGGGAAATATGAAACAAAGGCAGAAACACAGTTGTAGGAGATGATAAAGAACGAAATGAAGAGAGAGAAGAATTGGAGAAAGAAAATGGAGAAACGAGAAGTAGATGAAAAAAAAAATCAAGCACACCAAAATAACAACAAGAAAAATGGAAGCTAAACATTGATTAGTGTTGATGTGAATGGAGTAATTACCTTCCAACTGGCTGCTCCTTCCTCTGTACACCCACCCCATGTCTGTTGATTGCGACATGAATGATCAATACCCATCAACTCGCATCAAACAAAATTATATGAAAACACTTTTCTTTTTTTAGTCTGTTATTCCCCTTCTCTTATATGTACCGGATATATGTATGTATATACAGGATGTCCCAGAAATAATAGCCCAAACTTCGGGAGGTGATTATTTATATAAAAATAAGAAAAAAATAATATTTTAATTTAAAAAAATCAAAATTATGCATAGTTAGGTATTGAACGGTGCTTAAATACGTATGAAACAACCTCTTATAAATGTAAAATATACCTAAAGAATTGTGCTTATCTCGCAGCACGTGAAATTGTGTAAATCACACTATTTACCCACGAAACGTATTCCTTTATAGGTAAATTTTGTTTTCCTTAGTGTATCAAAACAGTTTCTGAGACTGACGTTATTTATCTCTGTACAACATATGGAAAGCGAGCCTGAAATGCAACTTACTCGCCAGTCAGTCTCCGGCTCAAAGAGTCTCTGTTTTTTTTTTCTCTCTAAGCCCTCAGTTCTTTCTCCAAGCCCCTTTGATTACGAGACGCATCCTCGACCTTGAGAACGCTCAATCGCCGTGACCATTATGCTTCCCGCGCCCCGTTCATCCCGCCCTACTAAAAAAAAATTGCGCGCTCAACTCCCTCTTGCCTCAGTTTCCCTTACCAATTTACCTTTCTCCCCCTCCCCACTTCCATTCTTTCTTCTTCTATTTTTTATTTCATTCCGTCCATGAAAAGACACAGACAATAGTTTCCGTTTCAGCTGAATCCACCCACCTTTTATAATTCCAATCAATTGATCAACTTTCACTTTTCATACAGGCGGTCACTTTTAGCGCTTGTTTTTTACTTCTTTGTTGTGGTATTTATGGAGGTAGTCCTGGAAAGGGAAATATATGATATGATATATCTCCATTGAAACTTCATTTGGCGAAATTTGAGAGGAAAAATTATACTAAATAGCACAAAAACTATTCCATGTCTGTCAATAATATCTCAAAATGTATCTGCGCAAGAGAAATCAGTGCCGTCGTTAAAACTGAATTGACTTTGATATATATATGCCCTTTAGGTAACTCTGACTTATGCCGAGACAGGGTAGGAGACAGGAGTTGGAAGAACGTCTGCCAGGACCTAGTTAAAGAGATACCATTCCGGCATTCGGATTGTGA
>JAGDQP010058777.1:0-12494 GCA_022664845.1 Lepisma saccharinum | reverse complement strand
CTTCAAATTGTAAACATAAACAAAACAGTAGAGAATTATGATTATAAAGTTCCAAATACTCTGTATTATTTTTGTCCTATTATTTACCCATCAAATAGAAAGGAACGATCTACTCTTGATTTCCATGTGTCCAATGATACCTCTATACACACACATAATACTCCAGCCGCCGCCGTAGCTCAATGGTAGAGCGTTTTCGTAGCATTTAGGAGGTCGTGGGCACGATCCCAACCGCCGACCATTCTGACTGAGGTTTTTCCAGAGTTTTTGCACAGTCACACCAGGCGAATGCCGGAATGACACCTTCAACATAGGCCCTAGCCGACACCTTCCCGAATTCTTTACTCTCCCCTATCTTGCCTGAGCTTTTGATGTCTAAAAGTCATAAATAAAATTCAAATTCAAATTCTCCAGCCGTGAAGTCAGAATGCATTGTGCCACCATATCTACTGGTACATGGGATTTAAATTTTTGTGCATCAGAACTACCATTAACATCAATGTAAAGTACATAAATATATATATATATATATATTATTGTCTAAAGTTACCCCAGTTGACGGAATTATTTTTTTCGACACTTCTTATGCACAAAGCATAAGAAAATTTTAGAAACGATGTCTACAAAAATATATTTTACAATATATATAACAGTAAAACGGAATTCACCATGTTCAAAATCAGTGATTCCACCAGACATCCTTTAGGGGATGTCACCTCTCAAATTTTCGACAACACTCTTCAACGTTAAATTTTTTGCGGTCAAAAATCGATGGAAATCGTGAAAAACTCCACTTTATACCCTCCCAATTTTAACTTACACCCCCCCAAACTGAAAATCCTGGCGGAATCCCTGTTCAGAATGAAATCATTACATTTGGTAGTGTTAAAAGTGAAATAGACCCTACGTCTTTCCGTTGCGAAAACAAAAGAAGTCATGACCAGTATTTAGTTTGTATTTGAATATTTAATGCTATGGTAAGTTCATGTTACAAGCATACCGATACACATTTTCAAGAGATTTCTTACAATCACTACTATAAAAAAAATCTTGAAAAAAAAAAAGAGTAAAAGAACGAAACAAATTAGTTCACTTTATTTCAAAACTCGGAATGGAAAATTTTCACAGACTGCACCATGCTGAAAAAAAAGTTTTTTTTTTTTGTTTTCATATCATTTTTCTTAATTTCAAAACAAAAGCAAAAACAAATATCTCATAGCCTTTGACGTCACTATCGCTGTACAAGTAACCGATCTAAGAATTCTATTGCAGCGTCACAAAGTAAAAAGGAGGGAAAACAAAAAGATAAACCAATAAAATTCACTGAAGCATTAGATTCTTTTTTTTTTTTTTTAAGTTTCATATAGGTTTGATTAAGCGAGGCGTCACACAACTACTGTTGCCATGTTGACTTAAGAGGTTCGATTACAATTTCGACGTATAATTTTCAATTTTACGATTTTTGAAAGTTATTTTTGAAAGTTGTCACTGTTCGTTTTGTTTTGTTTTCTTCTAACTTAGATCCAGGGACGTATTTAGGGGGTTCGGACCCCTCCCCCTTCTAAATTTAGATTTTTTCGTAAAATTAATAGCATTTTAGGACAAATTATACACATTTTACGTAAATTTCACATCCAGACGGACCGCGGATCCTCTTCTCGAAGACGCTGGATTCCCCCGAAACAAACTTCTAGATACGTCCTTGCTTGAAGCTCAGTTTTTACATCCTAGTAAGTGATATTAATTTCTTCTTTTTTCCTTCAACTTTACGTTCAATTGGATTTTTTTTTTAACGGCGTAGGAAATGTTCTAATCAGTTTACTTTCATTGTATTTATTACTAGCTGTTTCGCGTGTGCGAGGGCGCGAACAGGTGAAATAAACAAGATATATTCACAGCGGAACCAAACAACAACAAATAAAAAAAATCCGTTGGCGCGAAGCCAAATGAGAATGAAAATTAATTGGTTTCGGGGTGGATGAAACAATCATTCTCTGCCTTTTCGGTCAGCGCTCTTTCGATATTTTACCTACAGTTCTCCTTATCTTGCTGTTCCGTGTTATAAACAGTAATATCCTTTCTTCTATGCAACCTTAATAACATGAGTGTTTCGAGAGTTGCATGAGGATAGGATATGTTACTGAAACTAAGACAGGAGTAAGGTCAGGATTGCATATTTAGAATCGTTATTGCATATTTAGAATTGGCAAATTTTACTCTTTTTTTTTCATAAATGACTTTTCATATTTAAACATTTTTGCGTATTAATTGGCTTATTTCAATAATATCCGCTCTTTCTTTTTTAATTGTTTTTTCCCCGCCTTTTTCTCAGATCCAAATACCTGTTTTTGTATTTATCTATTTAAAAATAATCAGCACCCTGCAAAATCCCATGAACCTTTACGCTAGAGTAAAGGAGTAAACATCTTTATTGGACCACATTTCGTGGACGTGAGCCACTTAGATCTAAGGTGATCAGATTCTAAAATTAAAAAACAAAACAAAAAACGATACACCTTACCGGGCTTGACAATATGTTTTTCAGCTTACTGTTTAATTCAGCATATTTTTTCTTTATGGAAAAATTGCATTCCAAATTATTATATTTAAGTATTATATAGACATTTTGAAATGAAATTTATGAAAAAAAAATTAAGTTCATTTCTTTCTAATTTCTACTTTTCATAACCATGAATTTGCTTTAAAAAAATCAGATTTTTCAAGATATACACAAATTTCGGAACATGTCTGACTAAAGTGTGTTTTGACGATTAGTACAGCTTTTATATATATATATATAAGTTTCTACATTAAGATAACTTTTTCTCCTGAACCAGTACATATTTATAAGACTGAATATGGTGTTCAATAGATGCAGTTGTCCCAATAACACACACAACACAAATTTTTTAAGATATTGTCATGAGATAATTTACTTATTGGAATGTTGTTGTCCAGCTTTGAGAAACAAAGTTTTCTTGTATTCCAGTTCTGTGGATGTTCTGATACGGAAAAAGAAATCCATTCATTCCTCTATACCACTCCAGTAAGGAACTACCTTTAAACAGATCCACGACACTTTTTTAGTGACATTAATGTGGATACACTAGATTTTTTTTTAAAATGTATTCGACGCAACTGTCGAAGAACTTTTCCTTTGAAATGAGCGACCGTCTTCTTCTACATTTTGAAGATTTTTTTTTCCTGATGCTCGAAGTTATAAATCTATTTATCATCTTGCTGAGTTTCACAAAGACTCTGAATCTAATTGGAAAACTTCAGCCAATGAAAGCTCTGTTTGCATTTGTCTTATAGCTCTATCATACACGTCTTGTTCTCTACCTGGTTCTTGTCATATAATCTAATTGGTCAACCAGGAATTCCAGCCATAATAAAGAAGTCACTGAGAATGCGTGGGATCTTTTCAATTGACATAAAGTATGATTCCCACCCATCAAACACAGTAATAATTCTCAGAAGGGCAGAAAATAGATACATCCATCTAGTTTTGGTGTGGCTGGATAACGATCTGTAAATTACCTCTGAAAATTCGCAAAAATTCCTTTAGAGATTCAGTTCTTACTGTGTACATACCGAAGTACGATTTTGTAGAGGATGATAAGATAAAATGAAGTGTATGGGCGATAACAGCACTATGGTTTACGCCCGTCCCGTTCTAGAGGATGACTTGCAGCATCTATCGGAAGACAATTTGCTGCTGTCTGGACGCTATTATGCAGCACATGTGCACCATATCTAGCCCCTAATATCCAAGTTTCCTGCTTTTACCTTTTTGGTCAATCCCATTGAAATTATTTTTTTCTATATACTCACTATTTTTTGTCTATGTAGCCTACTTGAGTTTCTGAACATTCATTTCAAAGATATGTAGGATCAAATTAACACGCAATTACTGGAATTATTATCTTCACTACTTTGTGGTTAGAGTAGTGTTCGATTTGTAGCGGGAGGATGGTTGGGATTTTCCCCTCTCTGCAAAACTTTTCCCTGCCTCTGTTTTCCAAAATGTACTCCAAACCAGGGATATGAATGGGTATAAAATATGATATTCTGGTTCTGAGAAAAGATTTTTACCCTCTCTGGAAACTGTACAAATCGGACGCAAGGCTAGAGACATCTATTAGCAATAAGATGTACTTTGTAGAATTTAATTTGACTTCAGATTGTTGTAAGACATGCGTATACAACACGTTTTCAGCGATTGCTTCGCATTTCATTCTTGCATTGAAGAATTTCGGCCTCTCAAATAGTCTACGGACGACAGAAGATGCATAATCCATAAAACGGAAACTGAGATTTTGAAAACCAGAATGACAGGCAAAAGTGTCTTCTTCAGCTTCTAACTGAAGTTTCAAGGTGCATATATCTGTATTCTTGTTTGCTCGGAATTGAAGCTGAGAGTGGATCTTTGTGTTTCTTTCTGTGAATATGGTCCTTGATGTCAGAGCGACCTCCATGTGCAATTAAAATCTCAGATTGGCAAATCGTTCATTCCACTTTATCACTAAAACTAGTTTCTCTTTTAAAAGGAAAATCTGACTTAAATGCATCGCTGAATCCACATTTTTATTTAGACATGTTCACTGTAAATTTAAAACTAACGATCTTCATCCAACATTGAGTATCTGGACACAAACTTCAAATCGGAAATGGCCAGCACACGATCAGCGAGATAGAACGAAGCTGCAAAGCCCCAGAAACTCTTAAAGGTGTTCCTGTAAGTTACCAAATTTATTTATGAAATTTTGAAATCTGGAAGTCTACGATCGAGCATCTGTGGTTGACAATGAAGAGCTCTCCGTACCTACGGTGCTAGTGTGTGTGTGTGTAAATTTTCATATGTTTAGAGAAACTGGACAAATGACAAGCAATAATAACATTTTGGAAAGCGGCCCCAATAATACATGTGAATGGGCATCAAACAAACCCTATCTGAGGTTTTGATATTGTTTATTTTAACTACGAAACTAGAATTCCCCTAATTGCGTAGGTGGATGACATCATCATTTACGGGAATTCTAATTCCTCTTGAATGCTAAGTTGCACATGACAAAGTATTGCTATCTGGCGATGAGAACTTTATCAGGATTATTTTTTCTAGGAAAGTGGCATTTTTTTTTTAAAAAAAAAAAAAGAGAAGAAACACGACAATTAGACGTTCCGATAAATTTTCTCGGTACACTGCGACAATTTTGTAGAAAACGGGACTGTCCCAGTAAAACCGTTGTCCCGTCTGGTCATCCTGCATCGATCTTGAATATTAAGGTTTAAAATATTCAAAATGGCGGCCGGAAGTAGAATAATTTACAGATGATTCCATAGTTCAATTTTAGGCGTATGTGTGGATTTACCATTTAATATCTAAAGTCCAATCATTAATCTGCAGTCTACACTAATGGTTGAAACCTTAAATTAATTATGGAAGAAAAGTGTGTATTTTAATATAGTACCATCACGTCCTTAGAAGTGAATACATCTCTTTCGTTTCATAAATTACTGCTTTTCTAGGATGAATTAATAAACTTACATATACATATTTTGTTTCTTATTGATGGTGTGGTTCTTTATTATCAGAGGTACAAAAGTTCAGATTATTCTGCTAACATTTACAACAATATATTTATTGGGATTTCATGGAAATATAGGCCTTTGGGTGCCATTGCTTGTTCTTGCATCTTTCGTCATTTTAAATTGATTAGATTTAATCAAAATTATTTCTGAAATTGGATTTATTTATAACCTTTAGACATCTAAGGCTCAGACCGGGATAGGGGAGGGGAAAGAATGCGAAAGGGAGTCGGCCAGGGTCAAAATTAAAGGTACCATCCGGCATTTCCCTGGTATGACTGAGGAAAAGCCCTGGAAAAACCTCAGTCAGGATGGTCAGTTGCTAGGATTAAACCCAGGACCTGCCGAACGCAAATCCTAACTCACGCTCTACCACTGAGCTACGACAACTCGGTAGTATTACTCTTCTACCCAATATTTCCTCATTCTGTGTTTTCTATATTGAAGGAATTCTCCACCAGACCAACATTTCGAAGGCCTCTTTCACTCCCACACGGATCCCACGTTTGGATTCAAATAACGCTGTACTCCGTAGAGAACCTTTTAATTCATCACAGCCAGTGATTCTGCCAGTCTCCCGTTATGGGGGTGTCACCTCCCAAATTCTTGAGCGCACCCCAACTTTAAAATTTTTACGGTCAAAAATCGATAGACACCTTTTAAAACTCCCTCTCAATTTTAACTTTACACCCCCCAAACTGAAAATCCTGGCAGAATTCCTGATTACAGCACCGAAAGAATTTGTAGTTCCTTTGAATGATTGTAGTTCAGAAGAATAGAATATGTGAGCTAGTGAATCTGTGGCTTTTCTCTTACAAGACAAATCTCTACCACCCAAAAATATTAACATCTTCTTGTAAACGTGTTGTATATACATACAGTAGTTAGGGTGGTAGGTAGGTTTGACTAATATAAGAGTGAAAGATACGTCCTACGTGAAGAGTGGGAGCCTACAAACATACAACGTATTCAAAAAGCCCAAGGAAGTTCTGTGTTAGTTCTAGTTATTATAGGCCTTATGATGACGAGGCCACCTTCAGATAGAACAGACTGTGATACAGCATCTTTCGTGAGTCATGTTAGAGAGTGTAAAAAGGAAACATACACCCAAGGAGAAAAGGAAAGAGGAGATGATCAGTGAACAGCACTGTTCTCTTTGTTCTTCCTAAGACTGACCTTTCCCACATTTTTACATTTCATTATTGTGATGTTCTGTTTTCTCTTTCAACGAAGGAAAAAGTGGTCTTCTTCAGATAACGTGAAAGCGAATGCGTGCAACACTTGACAACTATCCCGTGTTTCTAGACGATGATCTTTAACTGGAAAATCAGCAGCAATGACGTGTTGTCAACTCTTGGGCAGACTGGATTCCCACGGTGGTAGAACTCAAAGGAGCGTGAATCAACGAAGTCGTCCAGTCCGTGTACCACCTCCTCGTCGAGGTTTCAGAACCGTCGCAGATGGTTGTTTAACACATAGGGGAAATGGTAATCCAAAGATGCAATATCAGGGAAGTATGGGGGATGTATTAGTGTTTCCCAACCAAGTCAGATAATGGGTGACCTTCGTAACATGTGGCTTCGCGTTGTCCTGTAACTGAATGACACATCTGTGATTCACAAGCGCTGATTTCCCGGTTTTCAGTTTTCCATGCCCACGTACCGAGTACACAGTTGCGTTGATTGTCTGGCTAGGTGGCAACAGTTCGCGATGCACGACACCCCATGAAGCATACCAAAAACAGAGAATACTATTCTGTTGATGTAGTGATAGTTTTGGTTGCTTAGGATGGGGTCGTCTAGTGCCAACCAATGACGACGGTGTCGTAGAGTATTGTAAAGAACCCACTCATCGCAGGTAATCACTCTGTCCAGAAACGAATCTTACCCCTTACAGTAGAGTACAGAAACACAGACATTTCTCGTGCCGCAGTCAATTCATGTGAGACCCAAGCTGATTGAGGTGTTGTCAAATAGTTTGTTTAGTTATTGGGGCGAACGCTATGAGATTAAAGTTTACTTACGACGTTTTAACATATATATATTTAGGCAGTGGTTTTAAGTAGAGTTTTAAGTTAAGCTTAGGGTTTGATGAGAACGCATGTCAAATGAAACAATTAAATTTAACTGTGTAATGAACAATTTTTATATACTAAAAGAACATAAGTAAATGAGGGCACGAACTTAAGTATTATTTTAATTTATAATTTTATTAGACTGAACATAACAACACGTATTATACAAAAATAACAATATCAATTATACAAAATGAGTGTGACTTTTAACTTACTTAATTTTAGTTTATAAAGGATAGGAGAAACAGTTTTAGTATAAAGACGTGTGCGTGTACTGAAGTTAAGAGCAGGCTAACTTTATGAGCAGATATGGATTTTGGAGTATAGAGCTTTAAAACTAGAATTGTAGATGGTAGTTAACAATAATATTGTTAAAGTTTTAGAAACATTGACTGCAGGTGTAACTGACATAGACAGAATTTGCAATGTTGCTACATAAAATTATTGTTTGTTGAAAGATTACACATACTTAATAAAATACAGAATAAAAAAATATTACTAACTAGTTTTTGGTTTGTGCTTCAGGTCTTATATCTAAACATTTTAATATACATTTATTTAAAACAGCATGAACACTTATTTTTTTAAAAAAAAGTGTTATATGATGTCACTTGGAATCGTTTATTCTCTTTGTTTTATATCAACGCTTCGAATAATTCCCATCAGCTCTTCAAAACGTTCCACTCTGCGCGAAAGCCATCTTTCCCTATTTTTTAAAGGATTCTTACAAACACCCGCTTACATCTACCGGACTTCATCCTCCTTGATGTACGGATATTATACATGAAGAAGATGACACCCCTCCCCGAAAAAAGGTGCCCTGGCCACATAATCCCAGTCTTGAAATCTCAAGCGAAATTCCTATTACTGTATGTTTCGCAAAACAATAAATCAAATTAATGTTTTTTAGATGTAGTTACTATGTGATAGTCTTGTATTCTAACACCAGTCTTTTCATTCTTTCATTACAGGTAAGTGTAAAAACTGCATTTGCTGTTCCTGTATGAACAAAAACCAACTGATACTATGCAATTGCCTTTACTGAATGGTAAGAAACACTAAGTCGTCTCCAGTGACCCTGAAAGATAAGTGAACAAGGAATATAATTATTTAAATGTTGCAATGTTGTATTAAAAATTAGTTCGCATCCTCTCAAAAAATATACATAAAATAGTTTCCAAATTAACGTTCCATTTTTCTCTAACTATACGCTTAAAAAAATTGAAAACCCGTTGTGAATATAATATTTCTCGGCTGTTTGATCAATTATACAGCTAAAATGAGACGTGAGTATAATGTAAGAGCTTCGTATGTAAAGAGTGTTAAATTGAACAGGATTTTTTTTAAATAATGTTCTATTTTTTTAAGCTCAATTTTCGATTTAAATTATAGATGGCCCAATGTTGAACTAATTTTAAGATGGATATTGTGACTACCTTTTAATTAATTATCGGCGAATATTAACTTGCCAAATCATTTAAAAAGCACTTTCATGCGATGCAACTTTAAATAAAGGTTTTGTTAACCTCCAGTCAGTAATAGGAGGAGTAATTTTCGTTGTCAGCATGTACGTGTCGCAATGTTACTTTATAATTGTGCTTGGAGTATCGTAGTGAATAAAGGGTTAGTAACTTAAACAATTTCTGCTTGTGAGCACATCACATCATATTTGCGATATTCAAAAATATTCCTTACGCGTATACATTATTATTCTGGATAGTGATAGTAACCTAGTCAAACTTTGTCAAAAATAGAGTAGCTATGGGGGAACATGTATAAATTCCTTTCTTATTTATTTTCTGACTAATTCTATCGATACTAGCAAACACATTTTTGAGAAACATAATTGCACAAAGTATGCCCAGAAACGTATTATTATGACTGAGATCCTACGCTTTCAGTTTCCTCAAATCTATGAAAGGTACTGTTTGCATCAAAACGTAACTTACCTCTTTAAGTAAATTATCTGAAAATAGGACCAGAATTAGCTGATAAAAGGTCTATTTTATCTTAAACCCCACCCCTTTTAAACGTTCTAATATCACGACCTCTAATCAATCATACACAGTAAAAAATGATTTCTTAAAATTTAGAAAGAAAAAAGGTTTTATCTGTGCACCGATGAAACAATTTTCTTAGAAGTGAGAAATCAGCTTTCTCATTTAATTGAAAACGAGAATCCTGATATCTCAATTCTAACAAAATTGTTTCTCGGTGCACAGATAAAACCTTTTTTTATTTCAATTTTACGAAACCTCTTATTTAACAGTGTATATTTGTAATTTTTTTTTTATTATTATTATTCTTGGCTAGTAGGTTCAGAAAAAGAGAAAACAAACGGTATTTTACTTCTGTTCTGTGGTAAACTGAAATTTGATTATTTGTGCAGAAAAAAAAACACACAAAAGTTTCCAATTACACTAAACATTATTAGCGCTACCAGTGTCGTTCTGGTACAGAAATTTTCGTTGATTATTCATAAGTTCAACACGTGATCGTCAACTGTTTGGAAATAAAAAGCACATTAGTAGTCCTTTTTTTTCCTGTTCGTGAGAAAAATATGCTGTTTTCAAGGTCTTGCTAAATATGAGAAGAAAGTGTTTTTTCCCTTTCTATTGTGTGTACATGTATTTAAGAGTCTTTAGTTGAGTCCACTCTTTGGCTATTAAAACAAACTCTTCCTTCATATACATCTCGGTTTACGACGACCATTTCCCGTCATTTTTTTTGTTTCGTTCCTTGTATTTAAGGCAAGACTTCACAAGTAGGACTAAAAAGATTAAAAAAAAAGAGAGAGGAGATTTATATGGCCGTGGACCACGCAAAGAGTTGCTTCAGTGGAATGTAACTTTTAAGTGTGTGTGTACAGAGGCGATGGACTTTTTTCTCTGCTTTACTTAAAGCACGATATTTAATTAACAAATCTTGCTAATAATTTTTGTTGCTCTTGTATCTTAAAAGAAAAAAAAACAGCGTTTTTTTTACTGTTTATGAAAACTCCTAAATTGCAAATACAAAAGCATGAAGCTGAATATGTTACTAGCATGTATCAATTCATTGTTGGAATAATAACAATTCTGTGTCACTCACAAACTTATTACAGATTACGAAATGGCTTCGTTCTCTGTATAGGCAGGTGTTCAGTCTTCAATATGAGTACATAATCTTAGTCGAGTAATTTTTAGCTTTTCTTATAATATTGCTAAGGAGAAAATATTTATGTTTTCCGTGAAAGTCGTTTATCGAGGAACGTCGATTCTACGTTAAATGCAATGTATACACAGTAAAAAGCGGTTTCTTAAAATCGAAAAAAAAAAGTTTTTATCTATGCACCGAAAATTTTTTTTTTCTTAGAAATGAGATATCTCATTTAATTTAAAATGAGAATGCTATCTCATTTCTAAGAAAATTGTTTCTTGGTGCACAGATAAGAACTTTTTTACTCAATTTAAAAAAAATAACTATTTTTCTTTACCGTGTATTTATCATAGACTTTTTCAGATGATTTTTTCTTGCAGTTAAAGCTCATGTACTTGTCTGATTGATTTATCTTGAATCTGATTATTTATTGGTTTCCGGGTGAAACAAATTTCAATTTATTTACGTTCTTTTTTAGAAGTATAACAAGCATCTCAGTTTGTGGATAAAAGTTATATTTCTGTCAAAGTTCAAATACGGACCTTATTTTCAAGCAGGCGCATGTCCAATGAGGCAAATTTTTCAGTAGGCGTAAAAAACTGCATTTCTCTGAGAGCAAGCACTATAATTATGCTAATGATGTAGTGCTGAATCCAGACAGTACCTCTAGCTACAAACAAGTATAGATAGTGCTTGCCCTCTCAGAGAAATGCAGTTTTTGCGCCTACTAAAAGATTTGCGTCACTGGACATGTCACCTTTTAAAAATTAGCTCCTCAAATGAGATATGCTTCGTTTTCTTGAAAATTGCAGATTGGATATAATTTTAAAAAACTGTTTTTTGCCATCTAGAATAACTCAGTTTTTAACATCAAATCGAATGCAGTAAATATGTTTGTCTTAACCGACGTCGGGAAATGTATATAGTCTGATGTCGGTTTGTCAGTAAAAATAGACTCATATGCATTATAGCTAAGTTGTAAATCGAGTACAGAATCAATTGGACCAACTCAAAACTCTGTACATTAACCGGAAACGTCATTCACTGGACTGTAAAAGTTGGTTTCAACGATCTTACGCCATTACAAAGCTTGATCACATATATAATACTGGGGTACCAGCGGCGGCTCTCTTATCTAAGATTGTTCGGTTGTGCAAACTACCCTCTAATATTTATATTCTTGAAGTGTGTTACAAACCACCTTGCTTCTTATTCTTATCATTCTTTAACTCACTGAACGCTCACATAACAGAGAGAGAGAGAGAGGGAGAACGCTCGTCCGCAGTTCTGGCTGGTCACAAGCAGCAGTTCGTTTGCTTTCTGTTTCCTTCAGGTTGACAACCGAGAACGATGAGGTGTAAAGTGAGCTTTTAGGCTTCTCAGTGGATGGAGGAGTACAAGAGGGTAGGGAAGATCGTTGCCTCCATAAGGCTCTATATGTAGCAAATTTTGGGCAACCGAAGTGGACTAGCATACACATACAGTTTCCCGCATGTAAAATTCCCGCACCCTTGTCAATGTGGATAGTGTTTTCAATTCCCACTTTAGAAATAATTTCTCGCAACTATTTTTCTTCTCACGAGGTCAATTGATTGAATGGAAAAACAGTGTTTTTTTATATATTTAAATTAAGGAGACCTTTAAGGTGGAAAGTCTATGATAAAATATCTGTTATCAAAAATGCTTTTTAAAA
>JAGDQP010058775.1:0-12495 GCA_022664845.1 Lepisma saccharinum | reverse complement strand
ATATTTACCATATCTCCTTAACGGCAAAAGCTCATATTCCTATCTTTAACATCTTTTTTCTTACGGGGCCCCCAAATCGTCGATTTTGCCATAAACTCTTGTTCCTGTATAACATGCTTCTGGCAGTGCTGACGTTTTCTGACGTGAAGAACTTGGCTCATGCACTGCCGTGCATGTTGATAGTGCTGCGAGACGACGTAAAGATGCAAAAAATAATAAAAAAAAGTCTGTGAAAATGTTAGGGGAATACCTCGGGGCTAGAAAACTAATAGTATAATGAGACATTTACTATACCATTCTTAGATCTCGAACTTCACTTTTTGTTGTCACTAAAATGTATAAACAGTTTCCTACTGTGCTATACGCAAAGAATACTACCCAATCAAAAATGAAGACCGCTATGATCTTCAATTTTAATGCAATCAGTATCTAGGAATATTTGTTTGTAAGCTAACGTCATTTTTTCCTCCTCTCTTTTCTCTTCCATGTCATGATTTATTCCAACGTCTTCTACCTTTCGTATGTCTGAATATTTAAACGTGAATGCGAATCACAATGGAAGAACACATCGTTTAGTAAAAAGACAATGGTTGTATTTCTCCTTCAAATTCGTAACGTGAAGATCCAGCAACATTATTGATATTCAGAGTCAACTTGAAAAGAATTTATGAACAAATAAAAATAAATCAAACAGAGATATCTGAAAGAAATCGGAGAAGATACTAACAAGGGTGGTTCAGTAGATATCGATATGTCAAATGATAGGACATAGCATGCTTACATTAACAGTTCAAATATTAGCTGCCACAACTTTGTGTTATTCTCGTAATAAATATGCAAAATACTGTACAGGGTGGGGGCCATAATTCTCGTTAGGATATTCCAATACAATAAAAATATGCGATAGACAGGAATGAAATGTCTGAAAAATGTTATAGGCGAGGGAAAAATGCCACAGAAATTCGCCGGCGTCCATCTTGAAATCCGCCATCTTGGATTCAACTTAAAAAATCAAATAAGAAGGGGTCTGTGTGACATACCAACTAGCACTAAAATTTCCTCAAGAATTCATAACTGTGGTTGTTCTTTTGTCTATCTCTAACGGTTTGTGAGATTTGTAATGTTTTTTCCGTTATTGTTTATTTCAGGTTCATTAATTGAATATGATCCTGACGAAAGGTCAGATTGTTCTGACGTCGAGTGAACTAACTGTGCTCCATCGTAGATGCTTTCAACCATCGCCATCCTGGAAGGAATAATATCTCACCCATAAAGTTGCTACCCTCCTATCCACTATTCAAATGATTGGTTCGATATGCTTGGAAAAATCTGGCTTGACTCCCCTGAACAAATTATTTTTCATGTTGATAAAGAATTTTGTTTAAAAATTTCATATGACTGTGCCAAATTTATCCAATGTGCCTTTTGTTATTTGGTTTTATGCCTTGCACACTTTTTTGGTGATTTACATTAACGTAACTTCCACACATCCACATTTCCTAATTAGATTTTCCATAAAATACACATTTTACCATTATATTGGTCACGCATTGCATTTCGATTTGTTTATAACCTGATGAGGTTGCATCTAGTATTTTAGCTGCCAAGAAACGATGCTATGTCCTATCATTTGGCACAGAATTCGTCTGGATTTCGACCAGACAGTTCACCAACCTCCCCGCGGACAATTTGCATATGTTTCATGTTCCTTTACGTAAGTGGTAAACAATGATTTGTGTAGCGTTGTGTAACACGGATATGGTTATTATGTTATCTGGTGAGTAATAGCTAGATGGATTGGTAGGCGTGGCCCAGTTGACTGGTCACCGTGATCCCCCAATCGAATTCCTTTGGATATTTCTTTGTGACGGTACTTGCAGGCTAATGTGTACCAGAGTAACTTAATGGTGTTTCCTATCTGAACAGGAAAATCACTGACACTGAAGTTTGTGCATGTATACAACTGTTTCCTGACGTGCTTCGTAGGGTGCACGTCGACGTTTACGGAAGTACTTCAGTGAGAACGGTGTTCATGTGAAACATTTTCTGTGATGATGATTGTGGGTTTTGTGGTTCACGGCTATTCTCCACATTGATGAGTGTGTTTGTTGTGGCGTTACAAGGTGTATATGGCACGTAATACTTGCTTTCGAAACAACCCGCCGAGTTCAAAACTTCCCATAATTTCGTTGATAAGCTCAACACGGTTACAGTTATCGTAAATTCCACTCCACCATTCAATTTCCCCGTTGCAAGAGGATGTCATTTGATATAGCGCATGACCATGTTGCTATTTGAAAATTTCAAGTTGAATCCTAGATGACGGATTTTAAGATGACCACTGGAAACGTGGTATGGTCCGCAACACTTTCTCCCTCGTCTACAACACATTCAGGGACATTTCAATCATATCTGTCATGTATTTTGTTTTATTTTATTCGACTGCCCTAATTTTGGAGAAGAAATGGGAATACAATGGGACGGTTCATCAGCTATTCATTGATTTTAAGAAAGCATATGATTCTATCAAAAGGGACAAGTTATACAGTATCCTGATACGATTTGGAATTCCGAAAAAATTGGTGCAACTAGTGAAGATGTGTCTCAGCGACCCCATAAGCAGAGTACGGATAGGTAATAATATGTCAGATAGTTTCAAGATTCGCAACGGATTGAAACAAGACGATGCCTTGTCACCACTACTGTTTAACTTCGCGTTAGAATATGCGATTTTAAAAATTAAGGGGGACAAAAAGGGACTATCATTGAACGGTTTAAATCAACTGTTTGTATACGCGGATGATGTAGATTTAATAGGGGACGATATAGATACACTACAAAGCAACACCGATGTCTTAGTAGAAGCGTGCGATGAGATAGGTCTACAGGTAAACATAGATAAAACAAAATACATGATAACAAGCCGAAGCACAGGGAATGAAGGAATTAAAAACATAAGAATTAGGGATGAGGTAATAGAGAAAGTAAACAAATTTAAATACTTGGGAGCATACGTAACAAGCAAAAATGAGGTCACGGAAGAAATAAAAAGTCGCTTAGTATCGGGGAACGCATGTTTCTACTCAGTCCAAAAACTTCTAACATCGCGATTACTATCAAGGAAATTGAAATTAAAAATATACAGAACGGTTATTCTGCCGGTAATTCTTTACGGTTGCGAAAGTTGGAGTACGACCCTAGCAGATGAACATAAATTGCGTGTATTTGAAAATAAGGTTTTGAGAAAGATATATGGACCGAAACGGGACGAGATGACTGGAGAGTGGAGGAGACTGCATAATGAAGAACTCCACGGACTGTACGATTCACCAGATGTTGTAAAAATAATGAAATCGAGACGACTAAGGTGGGCAGGGCATGTAGCTCGGATGGGGAAAAAACGAAGATTATATTCTATCCTGGTTGGAAGGCCCGATGGAAAGAGGCCATTGGGAAGACCGAGACGTCGTTGGGAGGACAATATTAGAAGAGATCTTCGAGAAGTAGGTGTTCGTGATGAAAACTGGCTTGATACTGCCCAGGATAGAATCCAATGGCGAACGTTTGTTACTGCGGCGATGAACTTGCGAGTTCCATAAGCCATAGAGTTAGTTAGTTAGTTAGCCCTAACAGGGCTTAAGGTCCCACCCTGTACAGTATTCTGCATATTTATTACGAGGCTAATAGAAAGTTGTGGCTGCTAATATTTTAACTGTTAATGAAAGCATGCTATATCCTATCATTTGACATATTCATCATCTCAATATCGACTGAACAGTTTACCAAACTTCCTTATAAGTATTTAACTTCTTTAATGCCTTTAAGCATCTATAGCTTAGGCCATATTAATTATAAAGCAAAACCTTTAAAAGTAAAAGGATGGTTTAAAATTTAATTGGACGACTATACTTACACCGACCCGCCGTAGCTCAGTGGTAGAACGTTGGTGTAGCATTCGGGAGGTGGTGGGTTCAATCCCAGCGGCCGACTTCCTGACTGAGTTTTTTCCCGGATTTTACGTTAGTCACATCCGGAAAATGCTGGGATTTCACCTTCAATATAGGCCCTGGCCGACACCTTCCTATCCTTTCCTCTCCCCTATCCCGCCGTAGCCTTACATGCCTAAAGACCTTAAATAAAATTAATCAATTCAAATTCGACTTCACAGACACCACTGTCAACACCTCTTGCACTAGAATATAAAATGACACACGAGAATCGCATAGAGACAGATCATTGCTACAGGATTGATGTACCAAAACTTCCAAATAGAATTTGCGGAGTGTAGTTTGTATACTGTTCAGTGTTTGGGGCCTAGCGTTACCGTGAAGAGGATAGTGTTACGATAAGAAATATTGTGGGTACCCTTGATCAATAAAATAAATTATTCAGTTCCAAGCTTGCTTTTTATTCATATTCCAAATTAGCAGAGTATTTAATAACCTAAATCCGAACAAACATGACATTAGTATTATCATAGTACAATAAAGATTCTTACAATATAATTACAAGCATTGTTGAACCACAATTATTGTCTTATACAATATATAATACATATATCCGTAATAGATAGCACCACTCATTACGAAACTTAGCCCTTGGTCTTTATCTACTGTTCCAAGGATGTAGGGGGTTTTGATGTGACGATCAGCTTTGGTGGTCGAACCTCGCTCCAAGAATTTCGTATGTATAAGTCCACGGTGATCGAATAATAGCGTCATTATCACCTTGCATGCATTTGTTTTCTGTTTGAGTTTCTTGGGTGATGCCAACCAGGATGTTTCCACTGCGTGCAGACACAGCTCGTTTCAGTCATAGTGACGATAGTCTCGTACTCTGTCATAATGTGGAGCAGGAAATCGTAGTCTTCCGATCAGTACTGGTATAGATGCTGTTAACAAAACCGCACACGTCCCGGCTTTTGTTCCTTCGTTGTTTTCTTCGTCCCAGTGGGGTAAAACTCAGTAATTCAGGCTAATGTTGAATATGTTATGGAAACTAGCATGTTCAATGCCGACAATAGTGACAAATTCCCTTTCTGTGATCCGTTTATCATCAGGCAATAGTTCATAAACACTATGTATATTTCCCACCCTGATGACGACATGGGCTTCTATTGGTCGTGGGTCATCCTATAGAGACAACTGGCCGCGCTGAAAGCTTGAAACTCAGTTTTTAATGGCGGAAGCATTTCAACAACGCTGACTACTACAATATATTTCGTAATGATCGTCCAGGATTAAAAGGAGGCACTGCCATTATTCTCAAAAATCATCTTTCGGCTGATCATCTTGTTCTTTATAACTTACAATCCATTGAAGCAACTGGCATTAAACTTCACACTTATGATTCTGATATCCATATCATCTCAGCTTACAAACCACCTAAAACACCACTTAATGTGGCTGATATTCGACACTTAAGTGCTCTGGGCCCTCGTGTCTTAATAGCTGGTGACCTCAATTCCAAGTACTCACTCTGGAATTCACGTAACTCTAATCCTGCTGGTATTGTACTTTACAACGCATTACCACCCCTCGATGTTCTCCCTACTGCACCAACTGAACCAACTCATTTCCCCCAAAACGGAGGCAGACCTGATATTCTGGATATAATTGCTGTCGTGGATGGACCTCACGCAATATCAGCCTTAGATTCTGATCATATACCGGTAATTATGGACATACATCAATCTCATTCCATTGAACAGCGACACCTACCACCTATTTACAACACCGACTGGGACAGCTACTGCCAACTCATCACCCGCACCACTGATCCCCGGCTTCCTCTAAATTCTCCTGATGACATCCAAGCTGCAGTAGATACCATCACTACCACCATCAAATCTGCTCTACGTGTAACAACAACCTCTACCAAACAACAACCTTCAGTGCTTAATATCACGCCGGATCAACTCAGGACACACGCTCTCATTGCGCTCAAACGTTGGTTACGTAAAAAATGGCAGCTCACCAGAAACCTTCTGTACAAAACTCTCTGGAACCGACTTTCCCGCAGAGTTAAACGTCTTCAGCGAATAGCAGCTCAAAACTGGTCATATACACTACAGCAACTCACTCAACCCAGCCACGAGTTTTGATCTTTGCTAAAATCCTTCACTAAAACTACTCCGAAAACTATCAACCGACCTCTCCACAATTCCAACGGACTTGTCTATACTGCCAATGATAAGGCTGAAGCTCTCGCCGATCATTTAGAAACCCAGTTCATGCTTAACGCCGAACCATATGACGAAGACACTATCACCACTGTTCATCGCTATCTCCGTTGTAAATCCTTTGATCATCCTTTCGATCCGACCATTCTCATCACTCCTCGAGAAGTCCAAGCTGTTATTAAGAAACTACATAATCGTCGTGCTTCTGGACCGGACAGGATTTCTCCTAATGCACTAAAACACCTACCTCGAAAAATGATTGTACTCATCACAAGACTCTTTAATGCCATTTCGCAACACAGCCATTACCCTACTCAGTGGAAGACTGCTAAGGTGATTGCAATTCCGAAGGCTGGAAAGGATCTCCTTTATCCTCAAAATTATAGACCAATTAGTTTGCTTTCCACCTTAAGTAAAGTTTTCGAAAGGCTACTTCATACCAGACTCACAAATTACACCCAACAGCAAAATTTAATACCCGATCATCAATTTGGTTTCCGTACAGCTCATGACACAACTGCACAACTGGTTCGTGTAGTTGAAGAAATAACCTTACAATTTAACAACAAAGGCCACACAATAGGAATCTTTCTGGACACCTCCAAAGCTTTCGACCGTGTCTGGCATCGAGGTTTGCTGTACAAAATTAGCAAAATGGGCTTTCACGATCAGTACATTCGCATCCTGCAATCATACTTGCAAAACCGAAGTTTCTATGTCACCTACAATGGATACGACTCTGTTACACATCCCATCACTGCTGGTGTCCCTCAAGGATCTGTTCTCGCACCGTTGCTTTTTAATCTCTACACTTCTGATCTTCCAACCCATCTACATACCAAACTAGCTACTTTTGCCGACGATACAGCCATTTTCGCTACTTCACGTAACCTACGCTACACTCACTTGTATGCACAACGTCACCTTACTTCTATAGAAGACTGGACGACTAAATGGCGAATGAAACTAAACGCAGACAAAACCACCGTTGTTCATTTTTCCAAACGCTACACTGGCCTATTACAGCCTCTCACTCTTTTTGGTACGCAACTTCCGTACAGTCCATCAGCACGCTACCTAGGAGTCGACCTGGACCGAACTTTACTATTTCGTCAACACCTGAATTATGTTGCTAGTCGAGCACTCAATCGTCTCCTTGCACTATATCCCATACTTCGCAGCCCTGACCTAACAATAGAAGCCAAACTGAACGCCTACATTATGATGATCCGGTCTCTTTTGACATATGCTGCCCCTGCGTGGCAACATACTGCACAATCCAACCTTATTCAACTTCAGCGCATTCAAAATAGAGCTGCCAGGATGATTACAGGGCACAGCAGAGACACCCGGATTGCGCAACTCCACGACGACTTATCCATACCCATGCTAACAGATGTCATCGATCTTCAATGTCGTTCCTTCTGGGCTCGCATTCAAAATTCCCTTCACCATACTTTGAACACCTTGGGCACTGCCCAACCTATCCGTCACACTCACCGCATGCCTCATCCTAGATAACCTAGTCACGAACAACACAGATCACCTGTCTGAAATTCAAGATTCCACATCAAGTTCCACCTCATGATCACAACAACTTTTTATGGAAGGATATTTTTATTCCACCTCAGCCTCACTGAACTTATTTTACCATCGTCGCATCGCTACACACCATTGTCTTCCTTCCTCCCTACCTCGTCTCACTAGATCTACATTCACTGCCTTAGGGATGCGACAGTTGCTACCTAATCAATACATTTACTAAATTACATCACGCCTCTTTAACAATCATAGTCATGAGCTTTTAGCTCGATACTTCAAGCATTCCAAAGTCATGATTTTTCTGGTATTCTGGTTCTGGTAACAACACGGACTACCCGTAGTTTTCATTCCGCGGTGGATGTCCGCCGCTGTATGACATTTTTGTTGTAAAGAAACTCAAGCACACTACTCCGATCTTCCTTAGAATGTTCCACCACTATAGAGCAAGGATGTTTTAATAGAAGATATGCTATTTCCTCAAGAATATGAAGCCAAACGTCATAGGTTAGTTCCGCTCAGTTAACCCACTTACTCCAATCAAAAACATTGTTTTCGGCTAACAGCGATTACACCAAGCTCTGTAGTTGTCTACTAACTAATCAGGTGTGTCACCTTGATCGATGCTCAGTTGTTTTTTCTTCACTTTTCCGCTGGGCATGAGAAAGCTATAAGCAAATACTGTATTAGAACATCCTTGCTGAGGACACTGACGCACACTGCGACGTGCTCACTAGCAATCTTTACCAAGCAAGCCATGTGGCGCCACCTGTATACTGCAGCTGTAATATATTAAATGATTCGGCCAAGTTTCATTTGATTGACCCTTATGTAAGGAGAAATAGGTAATGTAAATTCCTAAAGACTGGCCTCCTCTTACAGTCCAGTATATTTTGTATCGACATCTTGAGGGACTAGGACACCAACTTTTGACGCTCAGTCAGGATAGTATATTCCTTCGCTAATATGGGGTTCCAAATAATTACAGAATTCTTTATAACTAATTTTTCTAGAAAGCTTTAAACACTACTTTTTTTTTACTTTTCTGCATTCTTTCAATTCTTGTGGAAGGAACAGATAAAGAAGCGGACTGTAACTTAATTTTAAAATGGGGTAGTAGTCCTAGAATAGTCACCATTTTTGCGTGTAACTTTCACTCAAAGTGTCAGTGCTGTGGGTTATCGAAGACACTGTGATACCCTTTAAACACATGTGCGGTGTTTTAAGGAATTAGTTGTGTTGAAGGTTGAAATGTTAATCCAACACTTTCTGCGTAAAATAATAAAAGACTACAACAGGTAGTAGTCTGTATTGTTTTTCATGGTATTCCAATTAATGTACAACGTTAAATTATCTTCTTAATATTGTCAATAAAATCAATATATCTCGACAGATCAGAAACGGTTCATGGAACTGAAATTATGCTTTCAAAAATATAGGACGGATATTATACGTTGAAATGTGATGGCATTCACAGAGTTTTAGATTTTTAAATTGCGCTATATCGAGTTACTGCTTATTTATTTTTTCATGGGCTATTTATGTAACTTTTGACCTAGGTCGACGCAAAATATAATGTGATGTTTGTCTCGATTATAAGAACACAATGTTTTTTAAACTCTACGAACATCCACGTCCCAGGTGGGATTCGAATCCGTGACGCTGAAGACGCTGGCCTAGCATCTCAAATCACACAACAACATCGTTCGGCACGAACATCATAATATGAAGCACAGTATGCACTATGCAGTATTGCAAACGGTGGATAATATACCAGAATAATAAACAAAACAAATGTTATCGCTATTAGTATAAACAAATTAGGACTCGAGACGGGATAAAATTATTTGAAAGCAATTTTTTTGTTTTAACACATTCTTTGGACCCACCTGAGACAAATCGCAGTTGGGAAACCATCTGAAATGACGTCTTCAATATGGCGGCCACGCGACCACTTCCATTTGTGCTCATACTGTAATATCGCATCACAGAACTGACATATAAAGTTCGTGTTTGCGCTTTTGAAGATAATACATGTTTCAAATGATCTGAGCTAATATCTTGCATATACGATGACGATATTTTTTAAATTTGGCGGCTACTATTTTTTAAAAAACAATCTATTTTCTTATATATGTTTAGCAGCGAATTACTATGAAACTACCACAGATGCGGAAAAATACCTAAAAGTAATCTTTATAGAGTATAACGATACCTATATTGTTTCTGTATCTTAAAAACTGAGGGTGCTAGGCCATTTTATGTAGTGAAAAGTGTTCAATTTCGAGAACTAAGTTTGTGCTAAACAAAGTGACATGAGCAAATATTTTTACAACTAAAAGAGAAACCATAAATCTACAAATGTTGAAAGGTAATAAGCAGTTCATTGTTTCCGGTGAGCTTTTTGTGCACGCCACCTTTGTTTCAATTCTAAACAGTCTCAGCTTCGAAGCGCGCCGCTCTGGTGGTATTTTTTAAAGTTTGTATTGGTGTCTAGTTTGTGCCTGAACTTCACGTGTTACTTTTCTTTTTTTATTTTTACAGTTTTCTTGATATGGCGTGGCCTCAAGTGCATTCTTTGTGCCGGAATAAATAGCGATAAGTGTGGAAATATGGATGTGCATGAGGATTTAGAGGAAAAGTGAATTTTTTTGCAGTAAAAGACTAAAGGAACTCCTGTAAGCAAATACCCAGGACGATACTCACGAATATACCAAGTGGAAACTGTAGGGAAAATATCCATTATACGTTCCATATGGGAGAAGAAAAATGATGAATGGAGCAGAATTGTGAGAAGCCGAATCGACACAGAATGTGATCTGATGGCAGCCGAGGCGCTCAATCCAAGGGTATAACGGATGCCGTCCTCTTTCGTTGGATCTGCACAATGCCAGGGAGTCTGCGAGTAACAGAAGCCGTTGAAGCTTTAGTCGAAGTGACCGGTGAATACTCCGAACAACATGTTTCACTATCTGCATCATGGCAGAAGCGGGATAGAAGCGATTTGAGGAAATTTGTATACTGGCTAAAACAACGTTCACCCTTCAATAAATCTAATTTCCCTCTCATCTAGAGTTATAGCTAACGATAAAGTAAATTGTTATAGGACAGTAGACACAGGTGAAAATGGTGTAAGGAGTGTTTTGGGGAAAACATTTCAAAACGTGACCTTTAAACTCAAAACCCAAGTATCCACGTTAGGCGCCATGGGGAAGACGGTTTGTTGTTGGCCAGGATCCTGTGATTGTAAACCCAAACCAACTCTTCTATCGTATTGCATGCGTAGTAAGCAGTGAGCAAAAACTTAAAGATTGCTTGCGGTACGAATTGTCTCCGTTTCAACAAACTTTGTTCGATAATGTTGTACTGTGCAAGGGAATGAAGTCGAAGATCACATACGTCATTGACAATATGTGCGAACTAAGCAATACTTTGCCGGAGCACCCCCGATTCGTTTTCGATGTTGGCGATTTTTTACATCGAGTATATTGGCCTCACTCTGCAACATACAGGGAAGTCTGAAACACCTGGATGTGGTTGTAAAAGTGACTGCTCCTGAAACTATGAGTGCCGAAAAGAAGAACTCCGCTGCACATCAATGTGTGAAGAATGTGCGGGAGAACCGTGCACGAATTAGTATAAAGTTCAGAAGATGACGACAATGATTGCTGTGATGACATTCAGGACACTCCACAACTCCATAAAGGGTTCCAAAAACTTAATGAAATAACCAATTAAAATAAAATTGTATGAGAGTTTTGTACTGTAAGGGTATTTTTTTTTTAAAGAAGTATTTGTTTCTTAAAAAGTATTCATCACAAAGTTGAGATTTTTATAGCACTTTAGATTTTTTTTTTGCTACTAAAATATGCGAGAACATAATATGCAAACTTAATGTTTTTGAATTTTCTTTCCTAAAATAATATATATATAATAATAAAAATATAGCTATAACAACATTACTTTACGACAAATACTGCTTTGTCAAGTATAACCCATTCGTTACCCTAGCTCGCTTAAGACGCTTATAAGAATTCAACCAACCCTACGTTTCTTTCTCCCCTACTTATAAAACTTGTTGGCTATTTTTGAAACTAATATTGGACATTTTCCTCAAAAAATGTATTAGAAGAAAAATTATCTTCCCAAAATTTACTGTATTATGTTGAATTCAGTCCGATCCTCCGATAGTTCGGATCCTCCGACTCCGCATCTCCGATAGTTTCATAGCTACCTGCCATGGAACCGAATATATTGAAACGAAATAAAAATATAATAATAACATGACAACTATCATGTTATAAAATATAATGGCTCCAATGTATAATGATTGTCCTAACTAAGATCACTTGCATCGTGCATATGGCATCAGAACAAAGATTATATCTCTGTTCTGTGACGATATATTACAAAATTTGCATAAATGGATATGGTAGCTTGGCCATCAAATTGATGGCGTCATTTTATGTTATTGTAATTTTTGTCAGTAGTTTAAGGGTGCCCAAAAGAATGTATTCAAGCACTACTTAACTTTTCAAATGTTTAAGCGTCTTTAATTGAAAAATAAGTGCGCATGTCACTTTGTTTAGCGCAAACCTAGCTCTCGAAATTGGACACTTTGCACTACATAAAATGGCCTAGCACCCTCAGTTTTTAAGATACAGAAACAATGTGGGTATCGTTAGAAAAGTGAGACTCTACTCTATAACGTTTACTTTGAGGTGTTTTTCCGTATCTCAGGTAGTTTTATAGTAATTCGCTACAATATATATATA
>JAGDQP010058772.1:0-12495 GCA_022664845.1 Lepisma saccharinum | reverse complement strand
AAGAAAGTAGTCAAAATCCGAAAAGAAAATACTACAAATCCAAGAAGAAAACAGTGAAAATCAGATAAGGAACTAGTAAAAATCTTAGAAGAAAGAAGTGAAATCCTGGAAGAAAGTAGTGATAATTCTAGAGTAGTGATAATTTCCATTTCATTTGCTTAAAAATTAATGGCGATTAGGAAATATTCGTTATATTTAATCCATGAATTCTAACTCAAACAGCGGACTTTTATCTCTCGTGGCATTCCTTATCAAGAAGTTTAGAAGAAACCTGCTTTTAGTTAAATTGAAAAAGGTAAAAAATAAATCAATACATTCTAAAATATCCTATTAGTCCTATGTAGCAATATTTTCATGAAAATTTTATTAGCAAATGTGTATTTACATTAGGTGGTTAGTTTACAGTCATATTTAAGAAAGTTCAGGAAAAATGCCCTTTTCGATTGATTGAATTGTTATTGACGTCCTAAATGAGCTAGTGAACGTCGACGGACACAATCCAGTTTTGAGCTCCGAAGCACTCCGTTCAGAGGGCTTCACGGGATTTGAACCCGTGTCCAGGCGCACAGAATGCGAGCGAGCTTGCCTTTCGTCCAACCAGGGTCTAATTACATTTTCCAAATTGACTGATTCAGTTCAAATAAAAGAACTGTTGAAGTTGAAGAAACCCAGTTAAATAAGAAATTAATCATTTAATTTAAATCATGGTAGTTTACTGAATTGATTTCACTCCGAAATCATTTTATCGATTCATAACATATTATTATGAGCTTCTGGTTGTGACGTGACTGAATTATGGTGTGCACCGCGGTCAGAGGTTGAACATCCCTACACTGGGCTAAGCACTAACGATAGAAATCTACATGCATTGTACAGTCCAGTATTGATTCAGTAACATACTATCTCTTAAAGTTTCATGTACCAAGTCGTCTCTCTTCTATACCGCAATGAAATATTTCTACAAATGTATTTTCGAAGAAGTGTCCTATAAACGGGATCGTTACAACTAACCCATCCACTCCTTCTCTTCATCTCAAATAACCACTTTTATTGCATTCACAGCAATTTCAATATCTGGTCTCGGCTGCCTATAAGCTATCATCCGTTCCACGAAAAGTCATCTATAATACTGTTCTTTTTGCTTTTATTTTTGCCAGTGACAGCCTCTCGTTTATCAAAAAAGATGACACCAATATAATGCACGCGTAATAATGACAGACTGTTGAGCGCTCAAGATGGGTTTTAACTTGAAAAGTGTCTCGCGTTTCTTTCGACATAAAGAGTACCTCTTGTTAACACTTTAAAGTTGGCTATTTTATTCCTCATTTATACTCCTTCCCTATCATGTGCTGTCGTTTTATTTGGATTAAAACGTTATTTTTCACAGTTACACCATAAATTACACACTTACATTAATACTTCCCAAGTTATTAGTTTCTGCTTTCTATAAATACATTTTTTTTTAATATTAATTATTCCCAAGAGAGTTACATTAAAGTTTCTTGAGAATTCCTTATATCTTGGAATGAATTAATATTTATAAAATCTTAATAAAATAGACCAAATAAATGAGTAAATAGAAAAGTTAATACTCCTCTGATTTTTAACAATTAATAAGAAATTCTTGTCTGACTAGAATCGGGTGGTTCCCAGCCAGGAATTACGTCTTGTACTCTGATGTATAGGTCTACTCAGCTTCCTATTAAATTGAGTACCAGAGGGTCTTGGTTTGATACTCTTGGTGATCTTGGGAGATATCTTCGTACTGTAGGCCGGGAACTGCTAGCCCCACAATCCACATCCCCTAAATACCGTTCACGCTGTGTGTGCGCATCGCATAGTGGATACCTTTACCATTTATCTCCACAACAATAAAAAATGCATAGATAACAGCAAGAATTCGTTTAATTATGCCAATTTCACTTGAAAAGATGATCGCGACAATAACGAAAAAGAAGATGTGCTATTAGATTAACTAGAAACGCATTTGACAGTGGGAGTTAATTATGAGTAATTAGTACCCGAGAAACAGTCCTTGTTATAGGTAAGTTTCAGTTGGGTTGAAAGCGAATATTCACAATAATAGTTGTATTCTTCTGATACACAAAACCGCGGTTTAATTTGCAAAGTAGGCTACATTATTTACAGTTAAAACAGGATCTGAGTTTACAAGAGTGTTCTCCGACGACCCCCTTCCACGTCACATGCTTCGGTTTCCATGGCACCCGCCAGAAATTTATCCAAAACAGAGGCAACCACGCGAGAAGTTGGATGGATGGCAGATCCATCAACAATATAACAATAACCTTGAAGTTCTACAGAAAAGCTGAGTACTATGGTGACTAACCTAAACGCGTCACCGAAGAAGCAAAAAAAATAGTATTCAGAGATTCATATATTCAGTCTCTATGCAACATAAACGCCGGTAACCATGGTGATAATTGGAGTAGAAGAATAGACACACAACTAATTCGTTCCTTTTTTAGTCATTTCATAATCCAGAGGAACATTACGTTCAGTGCTGATGAGAAACGTTGAGATGCGACATAAACGTATTGTGGCACAATTTGTATGGATAGAGAGAAGGGTTACCATGGAAACACAAAGGAGGTTTTGTAGAATTAAAACAGTGCATTCCACAATAGCATTTCTGTACACGAGTATAACCTAGACCCAAAAATGTATGCACATCTGGTTTGCATGCTTTGATTCCTTTGTCGTCTTTTAGATCTAAGAAGATCTGACCTGGTACCATTGTTACATACCTACAGACCAAAAAAACAACAAATAAGTTTATTAATCTTACAGCGGGCCAGATGACAACGTACTGAACTGCGTGTAGTTTAACAAGTTCGCGCTGCGATTTTACTAAACAATCGCGGAGGATCGTTCCCTTGATAATATCTCTGGCGAATTTTTATCTGACAACTGGCGTGCTTAGGGACGGGTCTCACAGTACTTTTCTATTTTGTCGAATACTGTTTACGCCAAGTTTGATGATGATAAGCCCAGCATTATGAAAGCAAATTGAAAAATGAATATTGATTTTTTAAATGCTTGGCAACACTGACAACTGCGGCGTCTGATCATGAAGGTACCGGCGGCTGAGTTACTCAAGCCAAGACCTATCCAACGACACCACAACCACGCCTCTACACCTCGTTGCTCAAAGATATATTTTTGGGCACGTGTTGGCAACACTGAGGGACGAGGACACCCATAGAATTTTTCTCTTCTAACCAATAATGTTTATGCCAGTTTTGGTACAAATAGATCAAACGGAATGGAAGTAATTTGAAAATAAAATTTAAAAATAACTGGTTGGCAACACTTACTAACTGCACCAATCAAGTCTTTTCCGATGGCTCTGAGCTAGTGTATCCAAGACCTTTCCAACAACACCTGAGCCACGTATCTAAACCTTCTTGTCCATGAGATATATTTTCTGGACACGGGTTGGCGACACTAACAAACCGGGTGCTTGGGGACGGGACACCCACAGTGTGTCGAATAATGTTTATGCCAAGTTTCGTGCTGCTATGTTTAACGTAATGAGAACAATTTGAAAAGAGCAAATATTATAGGAAATAGGTTAGCAACACTGGTAAGTGGGGTGGTGACGTGAACACCGACCGTATTTTGTACTGTGCTGAATAATGCCAAGTTTGGTGCAGATATGTCCAACGAAATAGAAGCATTTTGAGCAAATGTATTAAAAAAAATAATAATAACACTGAACCAATCAAGGAGATTCCGGCGGCTCTGAGTTAGTCTAGCCAATACGTGAAGCATACCTCTACACCTTGTGGTTCCTGAGATTTAATTAGTGGACAGGGATAGATAGACGCAGTGAGCGGGATTATAATGTCTCTTTTTCTAATGTTTCGTTATCAAGGGACTTAAAACTAACATGAATTCTTTAAATGGAGAAAGCCTAACCGAATTAAAAGGACCTGTCAGGTTCACTTACCACATTAAAATCTGAGGGATAAATCGAGATTACAAAACTCAAATCTGAAATCTGTTTTTCTCTATTTTTTTTTATTTATTTTTTGCTAGAGGGTACGTTAGATACAGATGACATGAAATTAAAATAAACATTTTTTTTCTGAGGCAGGTAGATCTCAACTAAAAAACAAACAAAAGTAGTTTTCTAAAAAAAAAAGCGGCTGTCAAAAAAGCACGGTTCATTTAAACATAATTTTTAAAAATAAGTTTTAAAAGCTATTCTACGTAATCCATTTAAAACTTTTGACGTGCCATGCTGAAGGCAGAGATGAATTAGAGATAAACATTTTTAATGAATCTCGTTAAACAGCATATTAAAGCGATTTTTTATTTTTTTTTAGAAAACAACCACTTTTTCTCTGTTTTGCATTATAGCAGTTACACATACAGCGTTCATTTTAGCCTCATTACGTTTGTGTACGACAATAGCACATGTGACGAAAAAGGAGGAGGAAAGGGGAGGGGGAGGTACGATTTGCTATCTACCAGCTTTTCTCCCATATTATCTTGCACCACTTCTTCTGTTAATATACCAAATAAACCGTAAAACATGATAATTTCTGTGAAATCATCTCACAGAACTGCACGCATGACAGCAATAACTTAGTTTATGAGCTTTTTAGTCCTCAATACGTGGCACTACATCATTAGTTTTGTTTCCATATGCAATTGCTGTGCTTCAAAACTCGTGCTAAATACGGTTGCGTTAATGTCTGTTTTTTCTCCAAACCAGTACCATTAACACTAGTTCAGAAACAAACAAAAGCAGAATAAATTCGAAATTGTAGACAATTATATTCAAGTCGACATCAGAAGCGAAAGAAGGTAACATTATAAATAAAACGCGTGTCTTAAGTTAGGCCTATATGTACAAAAATAGCACATATTATGTTTTAAAAAGGTAACTGTGTACCACGCCCAAACTAGAATCAGTGTACAGAGTTTCTAGATAAATTATTTGACGTTAAAAGATATCCTCTTTTTCTCAGCTTTAAGTAGATAGTTTACTCATTATAACAAAATAAGTGTAGCTATGAACGACTGTGGTATAATTATTTCAAAATCGATGCTGAAAGTGTAGTAATCCAATACTTCTTGCATGTTCATACGAGGCAAATAAAAGAAAAAAAAACTCCTTTGTAAAGACTCGAAAGAGCAATCTTTGGCTTGCCGATCCAGTGGTTTACTCACTACTCCACTCTCAGAGTGTGTATCATTGAGGTATATTTGAAACTGTTAAATTTCTCATCACAACAAAACTTGAGTGTTTCTCTTTTCTAAACGTTGAAGTTTCTCTACTAAGGATATTAAGTTGTACCCAACTATCTACACTATGCATTAACTTAAATTAATAACTCCTGTCCCTTTTCTATGTGCATTTCGGAACTTGCCTCTTACTTTTATCCACTGCCGACCTACCTCCTGGTGAAGCTCTTTAACAAACTATTGAATTAGCTGTACCGAGGATAGCCAAAAGTCTCCGATTTGGATTAGTGTCAGAAAGATGGTCCACTTTGTGCAGATACATTAAATGTTATTCATTTGCTTTTGTCTCCCTTCAACTTTCACAACGCACAGATGGCTGAACTGCTTCAAATGCGGAGAGCCTCACTATAGCGCATCCTGTAAGAAACCACCCAATTCCAACTATTGTGCTAGCTGCAGAAAATCTGGTCATAGGACAGCGAGCTCAATCTGCCCTCTAAGACCTACCAAATCTCACGACAAAGACATCACTCCTCCAAAGACATATAGAAGTTCGCATAAAGACGAATTTTTCAATCAAATTTCAGACAATGATAAAGAAGACTCGATAAACGATCCTCCAAACTTTCATCAAATTCAGTCTTTAATCCATAACAAGATGCAAGAATTCACGACCATCATGGCTAAATGGGTCTCATCAGTGCTAACTTTAACCTTCACAGATAAATCACCTCAAACTATTAATTCAGCAATCAACCTAGCATCAGAAGAATTGCTCAACTGCCACCTCAACATACTTAAATCTGTAAACGGGCATATCTTTGTAGGCAAGGAGTCCTTCACCTAAACGAAAAAATGAATGAACACCAACCAGTACTATCAGTCACTCAAGTTTCCAATCAACAAGCCAACACATAAACTCCAGTAAGATATTATCACAGGGCTCTATAACCATAATCCAGCTTGAAATTTACTGACATCCTTCAAGTAACATACACAATCTCCACGGAGCTGAGCAAGACAATAATCTATATAATAATGGCGCGCAAAGGAACTATCCTGAAGACATCCACTGTACTCGAAAGTCTCTTTTGAATCCAAATCCTTAATTATTTTTAACCAAATTGGCTGACAACATATTATTTCTCTTAAATTTTCTGATCGGTCTAAATGATCACACTATCTATCAATCTAATTGACTAACGGTTCACTTCTTAATAACACAAATCTCTCATAAAACCCCACTCCCAGGAGGATGAACTTGGCTGTTTGAAGTGGGCGGGTTTTTGTGTCTTGGTGGAGGATCCAATTCTACACTTACATTAGTCATGTCGCCCAAGTAATCTTTTTAAACATTCAGGACGAAAGTGGCCTAAGATGGCCAGAAGTCCTACCCGATTCATGTGATGTCACTTTTCTTAGACGACACAATCTCGTCCCTGTCAATCTCTCACACATTCCGATCTTTCTTTCCTTTTTTTACAGTATTTATTATTGTTCATCCGATTTTTTTTATTTGTCTTGACTTCCCGTTTCGTAACCATATAGGTTAAAATTATGTTGAGTTATTGTGGCATCGGTGTTGCACTAAAACTTACCACAATTTTCGATTACACACAGCAAAATAGTTAAAACTGACGCAAGCATCATTTGCTGTGTAGAGATCTGAATGTAAGACCGCAAATAGTAACTCCCTTTTGCCTTTATCAGCCGATGAACCACTGAAAAATTCCCACAGTACATAAGCAAACTCACGACTCTGAGATATGACAATAAAACTGGTAACACTATTTATTATCCATGAGAAGTCAGTCACTGCTCACACGGGCAGAAATGCACCACCTATATAAAATCGATAATGTTAATGCATAATATATCAAAGCATTAACAATTTAAGCGCTAAGGCTGTAATGCAAGTTTAATACGTTGTCGCACAAGAGCTGTTGTAATCAAATTCCCGTTACTCATACTCTCGATCAATTTACACTAAATTAACGTCTTGTATTTGCCTACAAAACTAAAAAACAGAGCAATTCCCATATTAAAAATATACCAGAAAATTTCTTGGTTATCTTGATGTTTATGTTAGATATGTTTATCACATTAAGCAAGCTTACTATTTAGAATGTACGGAAATGACACCTTATTCAGCAAAGGCAATTCTCAGGAATTTCTGAGTGCAATTATTTACAGCTCTCTGTTTTCCACTAACACTCAGAGCTGAGTAACAGAATAGTCCTCTGTCACGATCAATTTAAAATACGTACTGCATAAATATACAAGCCATAAGCTAACAACGTACAGCAGAATTTTGATATGTTTATCTTTACTTATTAGGTACTGAGGTATTATACTACTTCTGATGATCAGCAGAAAGCAGAACGTGAAACGTGTTAAAATGGGACAGTGATAAAGACGGCGAGACGTCTGGAAACATGGTCAGTCAAACATGGAGGTCCAATATGCACGGCTATTGCATGCCAAGGGGAACAAACCGGTAGCCATTCATCGTGAACTACTGGAGGCATATGGATACGGTAAAAACCTTCTGGAAACAAGTGTGGATACGGTTTAATGCGTTCATGAACAGATGCGACTGATGAACATGGGCCTGACCACTGACCAGCCATCAACATCAACCACGGACGAGAACGTGCGTCAAGTAGAAGCGCTGATACCGGAGGACAGACGAGTGAGAATAAGAGACATTGCAGAGGCATTCAATATTTCATCGGTATTATGTTCAATATTGTGCATGAACATCTCGGATAATGAAACGGTTTGTGCGCGATGGGTACCAAAAACACTTACATAGGCGGATAAAAGACAAGAATGGGCCGATAGCTAACCTATCTTCAACACTAAAGAACTACGAGCAAGAAGCATGCCATTTTCTCTATTGTACCAATGCGAGTGAAGAAACCCCTGTAAACCTGTAGACCTGAATTCAAACGGGCTAGCATCACAGGGAAGTATCCATCGTCCTCACCATCAAAGAAGTTTAAGACAGCACCGTCGAGCAAGAAATAAATGGGAACTATATTTTAGGGCTATCTTATAGTTTACGTTGAATTCCATCTCCACAGCACCACTATGACAGCTGAACGATATTGCCGGACTATGGATGGACAGACTGTGATTAGCCGTTCGCCGAAATGACCAGGGGTACTGCGAGAGGATGTTATTCTTTTGGACAACAATGCAAGCCCGCACACTGTTCAATACACTCGATCCCACATCGCCGATTTTCACTGGTAGGTTTTGGGACACCCTCTCGATAATCACTCGTACATAGGAAATATGTACTGTGGCTTCTAAGTAAGATTTTCCAGTTTTCTTTCTGTCATGCCAGATACATACCGGGTTGGCACGTATTAACTTGGCCCTGGATGACTATCTTCCAACATCCTCTCCCCACCCCATCCGAGCCTTAGATGTCTAAATGCCTTAAATAAATTCAAAAATTCTTAGTGCGATATTAGTACGGAATGTGGTTACCCCTAACACCCATCAAACAATCCTTGCATCCAAGTGTTGTGCTTGTTATCAGCTTGTTGAAGAATTTTTGTGGGTAGGAGGTCCCTCTCCTGTAGAAGAGCGGTTTGGACATCCAGAATTATCCTTGGTGGGTAACTCGCCATCCTAATGCATTTCGTACATGCTCTATTGACTTCACAGCCAAAGACCATTGAGATAGATATCTTCACTGCAAAGGCTGATTAATATATTGGTAAAATGTTCCACTTCTCGATACCGGTATTTTCTGGGGGTCCTGTTTTGTTATCTTTAAGTTCGATTGTACCATGAAAACCCTAACAATACTGAAAATTTCTTCCTCTATTACAGGAAGTATCTCGAAAAATAAAAATAACAATGCTAATGCTAACAAACGACA
Source organism: Lepisma saccharinum (assembly GCA_022664845.1). Taxonomy (NCBI): domain Eukaryota; kingdom Metazoa; phylum Arthropoda; class Insecta; order Zygentoma; family Lepismatidae; genus Lepisma; species Lepisma saccharinum. Next base: position 3,386 of record JAGDQP010058772.1, on the reverse strand, counting down.
GGTAATAAAGACAAGTGAATGATGAAACTATTAAACTAACAGGAAAACAGAAGGAAAGAACCAGACAGCATCATGTTTATTCCATGTTTGATGTTTATTAAAATATATGCAAATACAGTCGCTCCAACTGTACTTTATGCAGCGAACATTTCCTTTGTTTATTGTGAAAATAAGTGACCTTGCCTTCATATAATTACCATACGTGTATTATTTGTACATCTATATTACCGGTCTTTACTCCCAATCTTGTGCAACGACATACCCTAAGACCGACCAGTTTTAAAGGGGGGGAAAAAAACTATAGGCAATATTAAAAATTTACACAACAATTCACAGTAGGTGGCATATGGTTTTTGCCCCTAAGTCTCAAAGCTATACAACTTGATCACACTAAACGGTGTCATGCACGACACCAGCAGGCACAACATATGAAACGTTCATTTTAAATCTGCATACTAGGCAAATGCCGAAATGGTACCCGGACGTGGCCTACTGTCTTCTTTGTTTCCCCTAAAGAGTATTTGTTGAGGAAAATCATCCAGGTATTAGATGACCGTAAACACCGATTATATTCCATCTTGGGAGGACAATATTGGAAGCAGGGTCCATTGATTTCAATCAAAGTCACTTAAATCATGAATTAAATCGCGATTTAAATCAGATGATTTTTTTAAAATCAATGATTTAAATAAAAAATAGATTTTTTATTTAAAAAGTAGCAATAGAATGCAATATATTTAATCATTCTGTGGTTTGAATCACATGTAAGCTTGAAATTTACCTTTTAGTCCTTGCGTAATGATATGCCCTTATGATGTAAACCAAAACTAAAGTGATCGACTTAGAATTTTAACAAACAATATGATTGGCGAAATTTTAGAAGAGAACGAAGGAACGCAATCAACATTATAAGTGTACAATTTGTCTTACAAATGTGTTTATTTTTGTAATACATATGAAAACAGAACATCCAGTTTTTGTTTACAAAACAAAAAATGTTGTTTCGTAACATATTGTGTGTATTAACATATTGTTACTGTGTGTATTTATATCAAATTATTTGATTTAATCACAAATTGCTCAAGTCAAAAGCAATTTATACTCAATGGAAGTATAAAGTTTACCTATGAGTATGCTGAAGGATCAACATATAAAGCTGCGTATCCTCTATTGCTTTGACTGCCTTAGGTAGCTTTCATTGAATTGAATTTTATCTAAGGTCTTTAGGCAACTTTGGATCAGACCGAATGGATGATGATGGGAGAATAATTGGTGGAATGAAGAAAGTGGGAGGAAACGAGAGAACCCTGAGAAAACCCAGTTCTTAATAGCCACGAAGCCCACATGGCACGAGCCGGGATCGAATCGGGGACTCCATGGACGCTCTACCACTGAACGACCGCGCCTCCAAAATAGCTCTCATACTTTACGGAATATTGTCACGGGGTGTTCCCAAATTGATAATGCAATTTTGGGAGAGGAAAACTAAGAGAAATGAACTAAAATTTATCCTAGTTAACTTAATCAAATATTTAAAATTAAATTTAAAAAAAAATCGATTTTAATAAAAAAAAATCAACAAAATTTTTTCGGGAAAAACCCCTGATTGGAAGGGATCTTCGAAAGGTAGTTGTTCGTAATGAAAACTGGCTTGATCTAGCCCAGGATAGAATCCAATGGCGAACGTTTGTTACTGCAGCGATAAATGTGCGTGTTCCGTAACCCACATAGTGTCACTAATTCTACAGCTCACAACGTTTTTTTTTTTCAATATCTCTTTTGACATTTTCATTCTGTCCTTTATATCCATTTTCTTTTTCATGTCCTTACTTCTAATAATTTCCAGATATTTGATGCTCAGTGTGAAACTGATCGAAAATCGGATGATTTTCTCTTTCATGTAATGAAGATACATTAGGCTGCCGCTATCCCGTTGGCTTCCTGAATTCAATATTTTTAATATCAGAATCGAACTAGCCAACCCTCGGAATAAGCATACCTACTAAATTTCACTAAAACTGCACAGCTTTTATCAAAATTAAACCATTTATACGAAAGGGCCATGTTGGAATTCAAGGAGCCATTTTTAATTTCGAAATTCAAGACTTTTCAACTTAAGAATCGATTTCAGCGCCTTTCGAAACCTCGCAAATTTACGAAATGTAATCAAAGCCGGATGATATTTTAAAATTATATATGGTGTTTCGGACTGCTGACATCTTATAGATTTTAGATTACAAAATTCCTTATCTCCGAAACTTTCTTAGCGATCCTTGAAACCTCAAATACAAAATTTCACACACAAAAAATAATAAATAAATAAATTGAGTTCGCATGCCGCCATGTTGGATTTCAGGATTCGAAAGTTTCACTTTGGAATCAAACCTTTATAAGACCCCAAATTCCATATTTCACTCAAAACTAGAACAAGTGTTAAGCACGGAGTCTGTGTTAGATTTCATACATGGATGGTTCATTACAAGTATAACTGTCGGCTGAACACATAAAAGTCAAATAAAACTAGACAATTTCAGTCGTTCAAAATTTCTTGTCTTTTCCATATTCTCTTCTTCTTTAGGTTTGTTGAAGAAACGTGAAAGAGAAAGAAAGACTGAAAGGAGAACAAGATGTCTTGTACTAGAAGCATTCTGACCTGAAAATCAATTCTAACAGGAACAACATAAGACACACAAATACGTTTTTCGCTGCTAAAGTGTTAAAAACTTCTTGTTTAAACATATAGAAGAATCCTCTTGTCAAGCATCAGAGCGTAATGAAGTGCTTTTATGTCACTTGAGACTAGGACATAATCACCTTTACGCGTGAAAATTCCTTTCTCGAAGTTTGGAATCCATTTCATTGAATGAGTTCAATGCCCTGGTCACAACTTCTTGTCATCTGTTCAATTAGCTGTCCTGTTTCATTAATACTTCCATGTGTGCATTCACCTTTCGACATACTGAAGGATATTTTAAAATGCCTAACCTACCAAGAAGAAGCGTGTTTCATCTTATTTGATTTGCTTGAATTGTGAGATTTGGGATAAGATAAAATTTATTTGAATAAGCGGTAACGCCACTATGTTTCATAGTCACATTGGTAACACAGTAAATGCTGATTCATGCAGCAATTCGGGTTTTATTTTTAGAATATATCGTGAATTCAAGCCAAACGAAACTTTTCGAGCATTTGATTTTATTTTACGCACATGAAGTTCGCTCCAAGTTGAAATACGTAAATCTTGTATGGAATGCAAACACCAAAACAGAAATGTAATCCACCCACTAAAATGTATGGAATGTAATTAAAACAGAGAGTTCAGTTCAGATTTTTTTTTTTTTAAGGTGTTTAACATATAAAGAAAAAGGTATGTATATATCAACACA
>JAGDQP010058771.1:0-12495 GCA_022664845.1 Lepisma saccharinum | reverse complement strand
AATGAATTCTGCCTTCCCGGCTGCATAATATCCACAGGATCCATTTCGTTGCAAATCTATTGCCCTCAGCACTTTCAGAGTTCTTACTATTTCAAGTGTTACTGTTAAACTGACAACAATGTTGCTAGAAAAGAAAAAGGTAGCGAAGCTGAAAATGGTTAAATCTCGGCAATAATTACCCTTAGAGACACAAACCACAAAATAAATACGCGCGTTAAATTATGAAAACAATAAGTGATAAAAAACTCGTCTATTGTTGCAAAAATGTATTTACTTCAACTGTTTATGGCTAAGGTCTCCTTAAACGTTAAAGGTGTTTTATGAATAATTAAAATACTTTCAATATTATTTCTGGTGTTTGTTTAATTGCCGTTAAATATATAGCCATAAATGTTCGATTTGGGTGGGAGATATGTTACATGCCTTGAGTTCCATAATGTAATAAAGATCTTAGTTCTTCTATTGTCTTTCGTAGAATACGTTTACTTTAGAGGCTTCATTTAGAGGGAGCAGAGGGACAATTGCCACACTCTGAGTTTGAGAAATACATATATTTTAATTAGTTGACTACTAATATACTAATAGAGAACGTGGAAATCTTGTGTAGTTGGGGGAATGCTGAACTGTAGCAGAATGCATAACTGTATGCGATCGTTTATTCTCGGCTACTTGTCGCGACGCCAGAAACATTGGAAAGCCGCTACCCTATACAACTGAGTATATAGTGCTGTATAAGCATAATTCATTAGGAAGAATTGGTGACAGAGACGGAAGTAGTGTTGCGACCATGTTTTGTTTTACGCTAAATCTAGCAGTTAGATGCTGCCAAAGTAGAGCAAAAAACGGAAACTGTTAGGAAGACAGTTATGATATTTAAATAACTTATTTAAATGTTAATGGTATTTTTTAATAATAAGTAACTAGTTTATCTTTATTTTCACGTCTCTAGGGAGTGACATGGCACGGCGTCACTGCCATGCTAGCCCCCACTTAAAATATGCATATTTCTGAAATAGTTGTATGTATGAGAGTTAATACGGAGTGTCCGAACAGTCTTGTCCTCTCAAATTTGACGAGCTGTAGCTCTGGAGTGGAGAGTGACATTTGAATGCGGATTACATGCCAATGAAGATCCATCCTGTGACCTAATTTTAAGATAAATCAGAATCTCACACAGATCGTTGACGTCACGTAGACAGTGTATTGATCCTTCAAGGTGTAAAAAGTAAACTGAACAAAAGTGACTTTTCGGGTCAGAATATAGTCTTAAGTGACTTTTCGGTCAGAATATAGTACATTAAAATTTCTGTTTAAATTTTCACTGAAGCTAATGGTTTCGCATCGATAAAGATCAACTCCGCATGATCGCTATGTTTTCAGTAACAGCAAATCAACAGCAACAGCAATAATATATAATCATATGTAATATAACAATATGTAATAATTTTTAAAGGTTTTTCGTTGGAATTTTAACTTTATTGTACTGAATCTGTGCAATTTCGGACTTCATTAAATAACTTGAACATTATGTAATTTTTGAAAAAAAAAATGACCTGTACCATTACATATACGATGTAAATAAGGTATGTGCAGGGAACTGGGAGGAATTCACTAAATGACAGCATTTAACAATTAATTAGAGTTCAGGAATGAGGAAAATGTTTTTCTTTTGTTTGTTTTTGCGGAGACAGACGAAATACGCCAATTTTCAACTAGCGCTTGAGCCCGAATGGTTCATCGTCGAATAGTAACATTTGTAGGAAATGTTATGTACTTCCATTTTGAATAGGAAGATTATTTACGAAAAGTTAATAGTTTCCGAGTTATAAGCAAAGAACCGCAAAAAAAATGCGATTTTTTAACCTTTTTTGCATTTTTTCAATGTTGCGTCATTAAATGTTATCAAACCTCAGATTCGGATTCAGCACCCCACAAAAACCTATAGAATGGAAAAAATCAAAATTATCCCACAACTTTCCTGGTAAAAACACAATTTGACTGGATTAATTTCCCTGGTTGGCACCGAATGTAAGTTATGCAATCCAACATCACAAGTGTCATGATGGTTGACTAACTACCTTCTCGATTGTCTGAAAGTTATACATTTTGTCATTCACGGATTGCCTAAATTCAAACTGACATATAAGATGTTGGTTGATTGTTTTAGAGTTTAGCGTCCCTTTTAGCACCAAGGTTATATGGGACATGTACCTACAGCTTCCGTATCAAATGAGCTCCCACCGAAAATTCAACTTGGGTCACTTGTACCAGTAATATACACAAAATCATTTTTGGTTTTGTATCAAATTTGAATTACATTTCGTTCTACGTTCGGGAAACCTTCGTTGTGAGCTTCAACTATTCTATCAGGTATTAGAACCTAATATGAATTCAATTTACAGAACTAAAATTTTAAAAGGCAATTTTCTGTATGTTGTTAGCTTAGCACAAGATAAAAGTTCATTATTCTTATAATTTCTTCTTTCTTTATTGTCATATCGTGTCAATATGCTTGATATAAGAAACTTATGGGTAGCGTTTTATCTTCTCCCCTTGAACTTTATATATACAGATAGATAGACAAATATAAATATACTTGGTCCGCGTATGTTACTACATAAAATATGTATTTAGCTCCTAAAACATTTAACTAGTTGAAATTTTAACTTATGCATAAAATTTACATGATAATTTTGTTCTACGAAATAGAAGTATTACATTTTCAGAACAGTAATAGCTAACGCTATTGAACTTTTTCTAAAATAGTTTTGTCTCGAAAATTACTGTAATAGCTCTACAAATAATTCGTTAGAACTAGAAAATTCACTGCGTCCACTACTTTGCTTCCCTTTCTTCCTATCGAGTGTCCGTTTTCTTTTATTCTTAAATTCCTTCATGACTTTTTCTTCAGAACACAGTAATTTCTTCAGAAGACAGAACCTTTTGAGTTAAAGTGGAAAACAAAATGAAAAACTTACTGTTATTTCTTCATTAAAAGTGAAATTTTTAAAAACGCCAAAAAATTCCCAAGAGCCATGAAAAAATACTTCGGTTTGTTTCGAAAAATCCTGTCTTTTCTTTATCCCTTTCATCTCTGCCCACAACCAGTTTTATTACAAAAGTGTACTCGTCCATTTTAATAAAATGACCGTTATGGTCAATGCTTATTTGCAGAGTACAAGAATAAGTGATATAATAACTAAGTATTTATGATTGAGTTCTCATATATAGAGCTCTAGGATTATAGAGCTCCAAGGATTAAGGTGCCCACCCCAGCCCAGTGCTAACTGTGTGTGGAGAAAGGAGGCTTCGGTTGTTTGAAGCAAGTAATTGCTCCGTCAAATGCTAACGGTAGAAGGTTTGAGTCTAAGGTAGCACACCAGCCCAGTGCTTACGCTGTGTGTAGGTAATAGGATTAGCACACCAGTCCAGTGCTAACTGTATGTGCAGTTAATAGTATTAACACACCAGCCCAGTTCTAACTGTGTGTGTTAAAGTTTGGAAGGAAGTATATCAACCCACTGCTAACTCTGTATGCGGAAATGTGTTCCGACCCAGTGCTAGTCGTGAACGGGAGAAAGAGAGGAGGCGACCACCCGGACGAGTGATACAAGATAAGCTGTTGCTCCGTGTTTTATAGGTATCTTCAGGGGTGTGGTCCTCCGAATCATTCTTAGTGTGACGCCAACTCCGACTTCGGCTCCTTGGACGAACTGCTGCTATCGTCTGCTGGTCACTTTACAATTGGTTTATGTTGTAACACTTAGATAACGCATGGTTGTTTACGTTACGACACTCGCAGTATAATATTTGTTTTTCTTATGCACGTGTAGCACGTGGTAAGACTCGCGGATCATTACAATACAGTAAAATTTAAAGCGATACCGCACATACAATAAGGTATATAATACGCTCTCCCTTGCATTATAAATATGTACCTCTCGAAACTCTTGTTGCGGTAGTTGGTTTGAAATACAATTCAATATTCTGTTGGGACTGTTTCGAAAGTAATTTCTTCACCAACAATTCGCGGAAGTTTTCAAATTGTCCAGCCGTTAATAATAAGCAATCGCAAGTGACTGGCTTACGAAAAATATATAAAAAGCGCCCCCTTCTATATGAAAAAAGGAAAAGTAATTATTTTTAGGTGTTCAATCGTAGGGCGAATGGCTATGGATCCTGCAAGTTTTGTTCCAAACCTGCCAGTCATTCTAGGCTAGACCCAAGAGCCGAACCATATAATTTTATGAAGGAATATGCCCCTCTATTCCCGCCAAGTATGGAGTGATTTTTTTAAAAATGATTTTCATTATCAGGGCGACATGTAGATTTAATTTGGTAAATTGTGTACGATTGGGACAAATTTTAGAGGGTTTGCCCCCCTAGACCCCCTTGTGTGTGTAAATAGAAAATTGGTTGTTTTTTTCATCGTAGGCCAAAGGGCTATGGATCCTGCAAGTTTGGTTCCAATCCTTCCAGTCTTTCTAGGCTAGACCCAAGAGCCGAACCCTAACCCAAGGAGCTTCCATCATCTTGTGCAAGGTTCGATGTTTTACGGTAGTTCGGCGAATAAGATGTGTTCCCACAAAACAGTGGAGGAATATCTATTTCAAGCGAACAAATATCGCAACATTTTCAACGCTAAATAATGTTTAGCAAGCTTTAGTTGGAAAACTTTCAATTTAAGATTTTTTATGTGGGCTTTTCTTGATTATATCCAACTTAGTCATCTTAACGAAAGACTGATGCAATGTCTTTCAAGATAGTTTTTTATCGTTTAAGGCATCTTTTCGACATACTTTTGATTACTTTATACAAGTACTTTGTCTTTTATGATTTGGTTTTACTTTTCTGTGTGCGTTATATGCTATTATAAAGTCAAGTTTAATAAAGAGAATTCTTTATGCTAACATTAAGCTGTCTTAACCTTTTAAAAGATAATCATGGGGTTAGATCTAAAAGGCAGCCTATCGTTTTAATCATTGAATTTTATCTCTATAAGATTTGTTTGTGTTCAGTTAATCTTGTCGGGAGTGAAAGACCTTGTGTGTTTTCTAGTTATTCTTTAAATTTATGATTTTGTCAACAATCTTTAATCTGTTTGGCTGATTTTTATCTAAAGGAAGGCTTTTTTTTTAGTGTCTGTGGGCTTACAGCCGAGCAAAATAAGGGTCATGTTTTATAAGTAGATGCTGGCAAAGTTATGTTCGATTAAAGTAAATCCAATCTGTTTGTTTTCAGACCTGCAAGGTTTATTTTTTCTAAAAGGCCCGGCGAATGCTGTGATCTAAATTAAGTATGGTCTGGCTACATTGTGTCTTTTTATAATTACGTTTACCTATTGTTTCACAGCGATTTATTTGAATGTAACAAGCATTAGTACTTTGTTTTTGATTAGTAACTAATCAATAGTTTTACTTAATGACCTGAGATACTTCACGTGTGATTTTCCGAGGTTGCGGATGCATTGAAACGCATCTCCGATGTTTGTCTCTACTTTGTCTTAATAAAGGAAGTTTATTGTTTACTACGTACTGATGTATATCAATCTTGTATCTTCATCTTTAGATCAATGTGTTATAGATTTCGTCATAACAATATAATTAGACATGCAACCTAAACCTTGTACGTAAATCAGCAAAATCTACTTAGATAATCTTTATTCTTATTTGAATACACAGCAAAAACCTTTACGTAAAATCATCAGTCTATTCTTATTTATATTTGAATACACAGCATGGGCTGGACACGAAATCAGGATGAGCGAGGAGAGAATACCAAAGAAGTTATTAACAGGTCGATTATACAAAGATAGAACAAAAGGAAGACCGAAGAAAAGATGGGAGGACGGAGTGATGGTAGACTCAGTAAACATGATAGGAGTGCGCAACTGGAGAGAAGGTTCGAAGAACAGGGAAAATTGGAGGCATCTACTTGGGAAGGCCAAGGCCCGATTTGGGCTGTAGCGCCATGGAAGAAGATATAATCTAAACAGAATACAACTTTCGGGGACAAAAAGGCAGTAGCAAAACTGTCCAAGAAACCCACAATCACCAAAACCGGACCCTCTGTGAAGTCAGATAGGCCTTATAGAAATTAGTATTAAGTGAGTACATATGAGGGATGTACATTTATTATCAAAGATCCAGAAACACACTTTCTAGCACAGTTGTGGTGAAATAAAACAAACATTTTCCCATTAAAACAACAATCTAGTGCCAAAGAATTTTTAGAAAAGATTATATAACAAACAATAAGGTGGGGTATTACTCTGAAAATCCAACGAGAACTACCATACCACACTGACCTATTCAGATAATAAAAACATGCTTCCATGTTATCCATGTCCGACAAACTAGACCAGGCCATCAAGATACACAAATACTATTGGATATCCGTAGAAAACAAACATCTTAAAAAGCTGTTACAGATCAAACTGTTCTTAATAAACAAACTTTTGGCCAAAAATGACCTAGAGATACAGAAGTGGCTTTCACGATCATCGTATTCACGTAGCAACAAGTTCATACCCCGTAGTGGTCAATCACATGTAGTGGTTCAGAATCCAAATAACCAAAACAACTGTAGAGCCCCGGCCCTTCGAAGCCCTAAGCGTAAATGATCATGGGTAACCCCAGGAGAACCGGCGACATCGACTGAAAAACCAAATCGCTACGGACGGAAGACAATGCTTTGTGTTTGGTGGGATCAGAAGGGAGTGATCTATTATGAACTGCTGAAACCTGGCGAAACCGTTAATACCCAGCGTTACCGACAACAAATGATCGATTTGCATCAAGCTTTGCGTGAAAAACGACCAGAATATGACCAAAAACAACATAAAGTGATTGTGCTTCACGATAATGCACCCTCCCACACAGCAGAACCGGTCAAGGAAACGATTGCGACGTTTGGCTGAGAAATCCTTCTGCATGCGACTTACTCTCCAGACTTTGCGCCTTCCGATTTTCACTTATTTGCATCCATGGGATACGCACTTGCTGACCAGCGCTTCACATCTTACGAGAATGTACAAAATGGGTTGATAACTGGTTTGCAGCACAAGAGGCACAGTTTTTATGGTCTGTCATCCACACATTGCCGGAACGATGTCAGAAATGCATCGCTAGCGATGGCCAATACTTCGAATAAAATAGTTCTTAGCATTGTCATCCAATCACTGTGTCTTTTCTGTATATAAATTCCGGTTTCATATCTACGCACCAGGTATATTGAAAAATGTTGTATAATCATACTCACCTCATTATTACTTACTTGCAAACAAAACTTCACTCATTTAAATTCTTATTATTATGTAATCTAATTATGGTATATTATGTAATCTATGTATTATTTATTATGTATCACTTTACGTTTCTCTGATTTAAATGTTTTATCAATTATTACTAACTTACATAGCAAAATCAACTTGAATCAAGTTTGTTTTAGCCTTGAAATCTTAAACTAGCAAGCTGAAAACCTGCCTGTCGTGTCAAGCAAAATGGTTGAGTCATGCTTGAATCACTCTTGATTGGCTTCGTGTCTTGATTAGGCAAGGGAAATCAAGCTTGGAGTTGGATTTTTAGGGTTAAGCATATTTTATCAAGCAAAATCAAGGTTGTATCAGGCTTGAAATATACTTGTGTCACGTCAAGCATAACAATGCAGAACCAAGGGTATCTGTTGAAAACATTGAATCGATAGGAACAGTGCTATGTGGGAATGGATTTTATAACTTCTATGTATTTTCAACTATCTTTGTAAATAACAAATTGTATAACTTTATAGTGTTTAGTCACAGGAGTCTTTATTACACTATCTTCATTAGCAATTACTGTGCGTACATGCACAGAAAAAGATAATCATTTTTTTTTTAAAAAAAACGCTATACTTAAGAATATTATTTATTGATGTTGCATATGGAGGTACTTATGTTATTTATTAATGTAATGTCACGAAAATATGTATTCTGAAATATTCTGAATATATATGATATCTATAGGCCTATTTGCGTAATGTAACTATGATTATGAATTTGTGCATCTGGAAAATTTCTATTAGTTTTTAAAGATTTATAAAATTGATAACAGCCAAATTGTCTTCCAAGTATGCCTGTAACACTAAGACAAAAGTACTCTTGAGTACGAAACCATTGTTTTAGAAATTTGAGTATGTATGCATTGTTTTATTCTTACGATGTACGATTTTTTAATTCTTTTTACAAAATATTTTTTCTTCTAAATACAAGGTTTGTGCCAAAATTAGAATTACTTTACATAATATATTTTTTTCGTAACTAACCATAGATTCTTGAATTTTGATGGAGGATATATAGAAAAATATTTTAGTAGTAAATTTGACTTCCAAATTACAGTAGTGTAAGTGTAAGGGAAAAAAGAAATAGAAAATTATGTATATAATTTAAATTTTTCAGATTTCGTCTTCTAAACGTAGACTAATATACTCATAACAATATTATTCACTAATTGTGTGTTATTTACCAAATACAAGATATGTTTTATAATTTCATTGTTACTTTTTTTCTCTGATAAAAGTTAAGAAACACAGGTATGGTGTTAAAAAATGTATGTTGCGGATGGCGGCCATATTGGATTTTGACCCTTCGGATCACTTTTTCTTGTGTTAGCACTTCTAATTGAATCTGAGAAGGTTGAAGCCTCTGTAAATATTAGCTTCATTTAGTCCTGGGGGATCCACAGATCCTCTTTTATCTCGTGAAGTGTTTCCGCTAGATATTTCATTGCTAGTGGAAAAAAGGTTTCGTAGAATAAACTGAATGTATTTACAGCCGTTTGGCATAACTACATTTTATGGGCCACGCCCGCAAGAAAATACCCAAGACCAGAGGTCGATTCGGCTTATTGAGAGACTAAGGTGAAGGGTCGGTCCCCCGCATTACGGACTTTTGTGCCATAGTATATACGCCTCTGATCTCAGGCCGAAATAGAGTGGGGAGATAATGTTGCTAGGTAGTCGGCCAGAGCCTAGTTTTAGGATTCATGTAATGTTTGCTCCGTGTGACTTCTGCGCTTCTAGAAGAATAATGAATTGAACAGTTAGTATCATTCATAAAATGTACACGAATTTGTTTTCAAAAATATTCATTCTATTGAATTCTTACATTCTTAGAAAGAAAATCTTTGGTGCTGTTTCGTTCTAAACGCTAGAATATATTTTGAAATATAATATTTCCCAAAGTAGATATAGAAAAATTTCAAATTTGAAACTTTCGTTATATTGTAAGGGATACCTATCGATCCCAGGACTATGTCTCGGGATCACAGAGGGTCTCATAAAAGATCAGCAGAACCAGAATTGAGCAAACAAACATTACAAAATTGTAACAAACAACCAATGCTTATAAGACACTGCTTACTCATGAACAAGTTGATAAAAACAAACATACGTAACTTGTTATGTACAAGAAATAATGAAGTGTCAGTCAATATTTATGTTAATAGCGCAGAAACTTTTCCGGGCTGTATGAATGGAAAACAGGAACCTCAGACTGTGCGGGCCAGCAACTCCCCAGGAGAAATGCTGACCCACACAGTTGTTTAGGCTCCTCAGCTCCCTAGAAGGGGAAAGTTAGATTCAATATATAGAAGAGGACTTTTTCCAACAAAAACAGAAGAAGAGTGATATAGTTATAGTACCTACACTCTTCCAGAGCAGTCATAGGAGTTGACTGTCAAGACATACGCATACACGTGTCCTTTCATACAGTCCGGTGAGTAACATGGCGCTAGTTTTATTCTGTATAACATCTTTCTAAAATGAAAACAAACTATCTGAAACCTACTTGTATTATCAATGACTACATCCTATCCCAGTACCTAAATACGCCTGAGCCCTCAGAGGGGAAGGCAAACGTGGTGGAGATACTGACTTGAATTAAAAAATAACATTCTTTCTAAATTGTGACTATAGGACATCTGAAATTCTTTTTTTTTTAAATAATTTTGTCTATCACATCCTTGAAATCTGCACTTATAAAACTTCATACATTTAAAGAGACAATAACACAGCACTTCTGTTTTTATTTGGAATATCATAAGCAAACATTTCTTTTTCCCGTTTCTAAACACAGCATTATCTGGGGAAAATGCAAGCTTTCTTCAAGTCCTATTACTTAATCTGCCTTGACAAGTCAGCAGATATATGGCACGCATAACATTTTCTTCTCGTATGTTGCACCGATTTCCCCCCCTCCCCGCTCTCATGTTTCTTTGTTTATTGTTTCCTTTAGTAAGTAATAGTGATGACTAGTTTAATTGAGATCGCATAGTTTATAAGTCAAGGTAAACGAGGATATATATTTATGTGTGTTAGTATTACGTTTTTTTATTTTTGCAACGAAGCATACACGACGTATTTGTTTATTGTTCTTTCTGCATTGACAACTAAGAGTTTTCCCAATATAATAACATGCCGAATACGCGTAGTGGACGAAACGTGAGTGCGGAGCACGACTGCTCTTCCGACATCACACCTCAAACGTCCCCGACACAAACGCCGCGAACATCGCTGGTGCCACCGAACTTTCACGCACCCGCACGTCAAATTTACCACCCACCTATGTAGAAGCAAAGACAGAATTTTGAGGAATTCTTGGCTAAATTCGAGCTGATAGCCCAACTTAACGGGTGGACAGACACTGAACAGAAATTACGCTTCGGGGTATCTTTGAGCCACCTTCCTCTCGATATATTCCTGAGTCTCTACAAAAACTCAGAGTATGACAACATGTCCTTTAAAGAAGTGACTAGCCGAATTTCATCTGAATTACGGCCAACAAACCACTTTATGCAAACGAATATGATATTAAATTCGAAAATACAAATGGAGGGTGAGAACCCCTTACATTATTTACTCAGTAAAGAAAAGCTCATAAATCAAATATGTCCAGAAATGTCACTGGAAAAGAAAATATTCCACATCATAGTTGGTTTTAGGAATACGTTCCTGGATAAGATTTCTTTGCAGAAATTTAATTCTGTAGAAGAACTTAAAACCAAGCTACATTCATTACTCAATCGAGATATTTTGTTACAACGTCACGCAATGTTAGAATTACAATCAAGCCATAAACACTTAATGGACGTATATTTACAGCCACAAGTGACGCAAAATTTTGGAGGACACGTACAGCAAGGCAATGTCACGCCATTCACTCCAGTGAGCCCTCCCACCGGGATGTGTTGGTCAAATACAACGCAACCAGTTCTCCCTACGGCATTTAATCCAATAACGCAATGGCAAGGGGTAAACCGACAACAAACATCTTATAACCTACCCGATAACGGATTTAATCACATGTCACAAAGCAATGCTAATGCTTTACAGAGCACCCAACAGATGGCGGGCAATATATCCCACTTTATAAAACCAGGTGAACACACCCAACCGATTACTCACTAGCGGACAAGTTCCAACTTCTTCGGAGGCTAGTTCGGATAATAAGAAACCAATGCATTCAGGAACTAAAAAGCCACACAATTATGATTTGACAGCATTAACCGATAAACTGACAAATCTAACATTACAAGTTCAAGAAATGAGACTTGAAAACATGACACGCCGAAGTCAAAGAGGACGGTCGCATAATAACCGACCAGGTAATCGCAATTATTCACGAAATAATTACGCAAGTAATCAAAATAGGTCATATGATAACAAGAACTATCAGCCACGTGATCAATTTGAAAGATCACAACGAACAAGAACAAGGGGACAACGTTCACGACGACGCTTTTCGGGCCGGACCGGGAACCAATCCCGAAATTCACGCCATGAAAGAACGTATTTAGCGAACCAGGAAGAACATTCAGAACCGGAACAGGATTTAAACTAGCTAAGGGGCCTTTACACGTTGTTGGGCCCCATCCGCATGAAAATAGAACACACGCCTGTTCAGACAAACAACAACAGGTTAAGGATATTAATATAACTACAAGTTTGATGAAATCATATGGGATAGCGACAATCAATGCTAAATTAAATAATATTGAGCAGCAAATAATTTTGGATACAGGTAGCACTTTATCTATAATTTCTCAGTCTCAGTTACCGAAGGATGCAGAAACAGCTATCCGCGCAATAGCAAACCACACACTTCACTTACAGCATGGAGTGATTTTGGAAGTAAATATTGAAGGCCATACGTTTCAACATTCTTTTCACATAGTGCAAAAGAATTTTGGATCACCTACAATAGGCACAGAAATGTTACGTTACTACAATGCTAAAATTTCTTTTGAAAACAACACCTTTAGCTTTAGCAAAAAATTAGAACCAGTACGATTTTCGTATAGTAAAAACAACAAAGTGAGCAAAATGGTAAGCGTTTACATACATATACAAAACAAAGATAGCTTGACCTATCCCCATAAATGTTATAGGCTCCAACCTTTTTCGTCAGCTTTTGTACCGTTACGGATAGATATGAACATAGACAAACCAGAAGTTTTGTTT
>JAGDQP010058770.1:0-12496 GCA_022664845.1 Lepisma saccharinum | reverse complement strand
ATAAGCATTGCATTTATATTATACCGTACTGAATGTGCTCAAATAAGATACTTTAGTCGAACAACCATAATAGATATACACTGTATACCAAAAGGTACTTGGACACTTTGCTTGACACTTTACGGGAAGGTTCTTTTAAATCATATCCCGTAAGATGAGCGTGAAAAGCAGAAAAAACAATACTCAAGAAAATTTGTTTACTTATCTTACAACCTCCTTGAAGCCAACACGATGATAAGATAAGTTGCTTGTCTAAGATTTATTAAACTGCATAGTATTAATTTTGCACCGACGTCAAGACAGATATGATATTTAGTAAATAAGTTACATTAAACAAAGTGTTTATTATTCTTTATTTCAACTGAAATTTTTGAGGGCAGTTTAATTTGTAAAAGCATTTAGTTCTATCTTCAGCTATTTTGTGTATTTTAAATGTACAGGATTTTTTCCTTAAGGATATGATTGATTCATTAGCACACTTTGTCTAATCAAATCCTTATATGCAATTCAAACAACAAAGGTTGTGAGTTATTTGCATAAGCAGATATTTCAACATGCCTTATTTCAAAATTTCCACATGACTTATAGTACAATTTATTTGTATGTTACACTTTTACCCTCCTGTCACATATAGACACAACATAAAAGCGACAAAACCCAGCGATGTCTGGCTCACCTCTGTCTGACTTGTCCTTACTGAGATCTAAGGGGAGAAGAAATGGAGAATACTAGGCGATTGAAAAGGATCTGCCAGTTTTAGAGTCAAAGTCTTCCCGACACTTTCAGCCCATGAGGAATCCAACGGTGTACAGGAATCTTTGTTTGACATGAACTTACTGATATCTAATGGGAGACAAATGGAGAATATAAAGTGGTTGAAAAGGACCTGCTGGCTTTAAAGTTAAAGTCATATCTTTCCCCACCGTTTTGGACTTGATAAATCTAACGGTGTACAGCTCATCTCTGTCATACTTGTAGTTACTGAGATCTGTTTGTGGGGGGGGGGGGTCAAGAAAACATTCAAATGAAGAATGTTAAGCGATTGAAAAGGACCTGCCAGATTTAGAGTCAAAATCTTAGTTTTGTCATCGTTTCAGATCATGACGAATTCAATGGTGTATGGCCCATCTTTGTCGGACTTACCGTTACTGAGATCTGGTGAGGGTGGGCAAAACTAAGCGATTGAAAAGGACCTGAAAGATTTAGAGTCAAAATCATATTTATTTTTTTCATCGTTTTAGACCATGACCTAACCAGTGGTGTATGGCTTATCTCTATCGGACTTGTAGTTGCTGGGATCTAGGTGTAGGACAAAGGGAAAATACTAAGCAATTAAAAATGACCTGCCAGATTTAGAGTCAAAGTCATAGTTTTCTAACCGTTTCAGGTAGTAGCGAATCCTGAAGCCTCTTGGCAGTCTATTTCGTTTAGCATGTTTTCGAAAGCTCTTTTTAATTCACACATATAGGACGCAGAACATGCGCCTACCATGTCCCTTACGAGTAGCTCTGATAGTGATTTCCCCAAGGAAGCGTCCGATAAATTCAAACACAGTCATAGTGTATTGCATTTCAAGTTTTTAATTTCATTTAAGGTCTTGAGGCAACTTTGGCTCAGGCCGAGTGTATTATGAGAAGAGCTTTTAAATACATTTTAAATGTAACAGACTGCGACGACACTCCAGGGAGATAAAACAACTCGGTAGGCGCACGGTCTGTTCACAGTCTAATAAGCGTGAATCACCTTTAGTTAATAGCGGTAACTTTTGTTGAGAGGTTGCAGTTTAAAATTCGGAATTTCTTTTACACCAAAATGTCCACACACCTAAACATCCGTACATCGAAATGTCCGTGCACCTGAACTTACTACACCGAAGCATTCGGAGCCTTCATAACAGTTCCTTTCAAATAATGAAATTCTCTTACAATCTTCTACTTATAAAACGACGATTGGGGAAAACCATTAAAGGTTAATTCACACATACGGTGGCGTTTCCAAGCCATGTCCCAAGAGTGCCGTCTTGAAAAGTAACCATCCCAGTCGCAATAACGACATCTTCATCCTTGCAACCCATCCTTGGAACTGGTGTAGAAAGAACGGCATGGGAACGGCACCTTATGTGTGAATGGTCGCGGCTGTGGCACGGACGGAGCATGGTACACTGTAAAAATAGAAGACACAACGTTCATCCAAAAAATTGAGGCAGCTGAGCTGCCTCCACTTTTTGGATTAACCTACATTCAGCCATTTTTCGGTTGAACGTTTTACTTTCTGTAAAATTTCAAAATGCGTATATACATATATATGACTGTTCCAACGTATTTCATACAAACAGAGCATTTTTAAAGTAGAAAAGAATAACAGATAATGTTCCTTTATAATTAAAAATGAAAAAAAAGTTGAAGTGGTTGGGTTTCGATCCAAGGTCCACAAGCATACTGGGCAGACGCTCATGCCACTTATCTACGAAGGCAGTTGGAGTTTCTGGCTTTCCGAGTGATATCTATAATTAGGATTTTATGCGAAGGAGGTTAATCATTAACACGTTTTTGATTTTACTAAGAGGAATGTCTCTTGAAAACAGGAGAAATACGTTTGCTACAGTGTAAAGATTTATACCTAACTTAATTTCCCTTTCCGCCACTGCAATCCTTGCCGTTCTCGGTCCACCAGTGAACTGTTTGCTGTTCACAGTATAAAGGCAATATAAACACTCAAAATGGCGAGGCGTTTAGTGACAAGCAAGTAACGTTACTCCTGTTACTGGATTATAGAATATCCAACTAAGGTTTAAACTTCATCCACAAAAGTACGTAACCTCAAAATTGCCTGTTTAGCTTACATTTCGATTAGAAAATGACCGAATTTTAAGCTTAAAATAATTTGAACGTTCACGGACAAATCACTTTGACCAGTTTAAACCCATTTTCAGTTAACGTTAAGCTATTACAAAGAAAATGTTAAACTTTAAAATGGAGTTAGTTTTACCAACCTCTCCACTAAAAGGCTTACACTGTATCCACGTTTAAGTGTAAATACAACAAAACGCTAATTTTCGATTTTTATTTCTACATAAAGCGGAGTAACTTCCATCCATTTCGTGTTTCCACTTTTTACAATGTACGACTTTAACTCTTTCTTTTGGATACGTTATAATTTGAATGTATACGGGGGTGCTTCGGTTTTGTCTACAATAAAACCTTTACTTATCTTGTTATGTTTTAACTTCCTTCATTCCCTGTGTTTCGGTCTGTAATCATGTTTGTTATTTTGTTTTATCTATGTTTACCTGTAGACCTATCTCATTGCACGCTGCTACTGACTGTGAGACATCCGTGTTGCTTTGTAGTGCATCTATATCTTCCCCTATTAAATCTACATCATCCGCGTATACGAACAGTTCATTCAAACCATTCAATGTTAGTCCCTTTTTGTCCTCTTTTATTTTTAAAATCGTACATAATAACGTAAAGTTAAACAGTATTGGTGATAAGGCATCACATTGTTTCAATCCTTTGCAAATCTTGAAACTATCTGACACCTATCCGTACTCTGCTTATAGGGTCGCTGAGGCACATCTTCACTAGTTAAACAAGTTTTTTCGAAATTCCAAATTCTACCAGGAGACTGTATAACTTTTCCCTTTTTGATAGAATTATATGCCTTCTTAAAATCAAAGAATATCTGGCGAACAGTCCCATTTAATTTCCATTTCTTCTCCAAAATCTGTCTCAAGGCGAAAATCTGGTCCAACGTGGATCTATTTCTTTTAAATCCTCATAGGTGATCTCCAATTATTTCATCTACGTATACACTTAGGCGTGTTAACATAATATTACTTAATACCTTGTAACAGGTTGGAAGTAATAAGATTCCACGGTAATTATTACAGTCCGATTTATCGCCTTTTTTTGTAAATCGAAACTATTATTGAGGTTTTCCATTCCTTTGGAAGCTCTTCTTTTCTCCATATAGCACTTATCAATTTATGTAGTTTCTTGATTAGTGCTGTTCCTCCCACTTTAATTAATTCCGCTGAATTGAAATTTTTCATTTTCTTTACTGACATTTCGATCTCGACCTCGCTAGGTTCAGGAATCCACTGTTCTGCGGTATGGATTTCAAATTCCTCTGTTTGTTTCCCGTTGTGTAGCTTAAGAAGTTTGTCGAAATAACTTTCCCACACATCGACAATTTTAGTCGGATCTGCCTGAAGATCTCTACGTTTATTTCTTATCATTCCTAACCTCGGCTGGGAATAGGCCTAGGCTATTTTAAAGTTAAAATCATCCTACACTATTTCAGAAAACAAGAAGAGAGAAATAGATAAGAATTCGAACACCTCAAATAAATCTAAAGTTCGCCTATGATCAGGATTGGGATTGTAAATCTTGTGGCTCTAACTACAATGAGGAGTATGTTCGCAGAAAAACTGAAGCTTAACGAGTTCAGTGCAGTTTTTGTATTGTTGGTACCATGTGTGTTGCCATAAATTCTACAATAATGAAGAGGACGTCTTATGTGCGATGGTTGTCAAAGTGACAGTAGTGACAGCGAGTGAAGAACAGACCGAGATATCATCGAACTTGATTTTCTTAGGAGCTAGAAACTTACTCTTTTGCATTCACATTTTTTTGGGTATTTGCAGCCAATTACGTTAAGTTGGCTAATCCAAAAGTAACCGAAACTTGAATTCGGGTCTTAGCTTGGTTGTAATATTGCCACTCTATTCTTCCTGGGGTGCTTACTTGAGTGTAAATAGGTACTTTTAAATGTACAGTATACACAGTTACATTGAGTTACTAGTAATTTCGGCATATAGTTTTATTATGAATGCATGTCACATTTACAATTTATTGATGCATGCCACGCAGTAGCCTACCGGCATTATTATGAATTAATACTACATCAGATCTAATAAAGTTGGCTACAAGTTTTTGATTAATACATGGACGTGACGATTATTCGCATACTCACGAAATTACCAATCCTATCACACAATAACCCATGGTTCAGAGTAAAATAGTACATAATTCTTATGAAGATGATAAAAACGTTAGTAATTTCTTCTACAATCTTACAGCCTTTCAGTGCCTTATTCACAAGTATTGCAATGAGTGTTTCAGCAAAATATCGTACAATTTGAAAATGTTACGAAATTACTAAGGTTTACCCTATAAGCGTTTTCTTTGTTCACATCATTTATGAAACATGAAGAACTTGGAATAAACCAAGACATCCATACTTCGAATTTTATATAGCTCTAGGCCAAAGTTGCCTAAACACCTTGAAATTTAAATTCAAAACTCAAATGTATATGCCCACTAACCCCCCCCCTCCCCTCCCCTTCTCAGCGGTGTTTTGGCGTGTTAAAGCTATGATCAATATCTGGACTATTGGTCGTTTAAAGGTTAAGTTCTTTACAAAGTTAAAAAAGCACCATTTCTTGTACATTTTAAAATCATCTTTGGCACACCTAACTTCTGATAACTATTGCACTATGTATATAGTTTTTAGCAGCTTTTTATCAAGTCTATTTAAAGAACTTAAAGCATATCCAAGAGATGTTTGGACAGAATTACAGAACCGATGTCGTCTCGGTGCTAACATGTTGATTTGGGGTAGCACCACAAGTCCTAAATTCCAGAAGTCCTAAATTGCACAAGTCCTAAAAGGCAAGAAGCCAGTTCTCTGGATTTTGCAGAAGTCCTAAATTGCAGAAGCCCTAAATTGCATAAGTCCTAAATTGCACAAGTCCTAAATTGCACAAGTCCTAAAATACGAGAAGCCAATTTTCTGGATTTTGCAGAAGTCCTAAATTGCAGAAGTCCTAAATTCCACAGGTCCTAAATTCCACAGGTCCTAAATTGCAGAAGTTCTAAAAAAACTTTCACAAGTCCTAAACTTTAGGACTTGTGCAATTTAGGACTTGTGCAATTTAGGACTTCTGTAATTTAGGACTTATGGACGTTACCCGTTGATTTAACCAATAGTTCTATGAGGAACACGGTAAATCTACAACTCCTCTTGGTGCATATTGAATAACTCCGACGCCAAAATAAGTGATTCGGAGTTCAGGACATATTATAAATAAAGTGTTTACAAAGTTTAAAGAGTAATCTTGAAAAATTAAATGCTGAAAAAACATTGGAACAAGTTCAGAAGTACACGTTGAATACTAATATTGAAATTAAGTACAGTACAACCTCATTTATCATTTATCCATCTCAAAAGGGACCGGGAACGATCTGGCCGAAAATACGGATAATTCTAAAAATTCGTTAACGACATAACACAGATTGTACACATTTTATTTAATTCATTTTACATTTTTAAGTTCTTTTACAACAACATATCAGTACAAATCAAAAGGCGTACTGCTTTTACGTAAAATATAAGTTCGTTTTCAATTAGGCATACTGTATAAAATTTCAATTAGAGCCTGTGAGTTTGGTTCAGCTGACAACTTCTTCATTAAAGCACAGCTTGATTTAGTGGATAAAACTACTGTACATGTATATGTTTTATAGTCCGGATAAACGGGGACCCACTGTATTTGGATATTACTATTGTACTTACAAAATTTATTATACATTATTTTTTATTTAGTGATCATAAATCCGTTATCTCTTATTAATTTTATTGATACTCCATAACAGTATATAAATTATATGATCAATAAAGCATAATGGATAACAAGTACAACATGATTAACTCCCCAAACGTCTAGTTCAAGATTGACGTTGTTGAGAACAAAATTAAATAAATTTCAAAGATGTGTAGATAAAGCGTAAAATAAATAATTATTTTTATAGTGTATCAAAATGAAACCATCCACCCAAATAAATAAATAATACTATGAAGTTACATACAGTTTTCGGTAGATAAAGTGTCCCTAAAGGTTTAGCCTATCCAAATAGATCTCGGATCCAGTTATGTACTAATTTGGACAGAAGTTGTTATATTAGCAGTCCACTTAAAACTCTATATTCCATTGTTAGAATGGAAACATCTCCATCCTGGTGGAAGGTAGAGTTAATAACAAACCATAATCACAACACATTGTCCAGAAAACTTGAAGTCATAAATCTGCCTCCCTGTAAAACACATATCATCATCATCATAGACAATGGAAATAATAATACGTGATTGAAATTGAGAATATATGCCTTCGGTGGTTGATCGTATACTCATATTCCTTTAGCATTAAGAGTTCAGAAGTGGTGTATTGGTGAAAACTTGTTGAATGTAATAGCTCAGCTCCCAAGCTAAATTACAGGTTCTATTTTTATGATACCTTGATCCATTTAAATACATGATGCCCATATTGGATTGGCTAGATTCTATACAGGATATGGAGCGGATAGTTTAGAATAATTTGTAAGTTGTATATAACAACTAATGATGCAATTTCAAGATATAATAAAAAAAAATAACAGCATGTGCAAGGGACGCACTGTTATTTTTTACATTCGTGAAGGACGAAGGAGTTTGCAAAATTTCTAATTTTATTTCAGTGAAGACAAAATCTCTCATTTCTATGCTTGTCAAATTATTGTGTGTGTGTGTGTGTGTGTGTGCGTGTGTATTGCAGGAATACGCACAGAAGCTCTAACACTGTAGCATGCCTTCTCTACTTCTTTCCATGACTTCATTAGTGATATTGTTTCTCATCCTCTTCTTCCTTCTTCAGGCAACTAGTTCAGCTTCATAAATTTAATGAGCCCATTGAGGTTCCTTCAGAGCTAGAGTATTGAAACAGCAAACTTTCAAAATGAAGATATTCATGGTAACAGTTTATGTCTGAAGAAGTACAACCAAAGAATGGTGACAATGACGCTACTAAAATTATTCTCAAAATGTTTCCTTTATCCGGTATTATTTTCTTAATTTTAGTTACTTGCAAGTAGAGTCTGGAATACGAGAAGAGAAGGTCAGGTAAATTTTATACATAGTGTTGTCTTGCTGTGAACCATAGCCTAATATTGTTCCACATTAAACATAAATTAAATAAAGTAAAGCTTCATTAACATATTGGCTCTTTTCTCTTCCAGGTGGGTAAAGAGATGCTTTAACAAGCGTAACGACCTTGAAAGAACTTCGACATGTGTGGATGTTTCTAGACGTCAGGTGTAAGTACTGTCAATGAACATATTAGTTTTCTACGTAGTATCAAATATAGTTCAATTGTCTGCCTCACGTCGTGAATAAGTTAAGATGTTGGCCTCACGCTAAGAAAGATACTGGATTTTTATCTTTAAGAGTTAAGGGGTTATCATAAAAGACAGTAATTTCTACTTATCCACCATTTACCACATGAATGTCATACCGTGTGCATTGTACACACACTACACAGTTACCTAATTTTACTTGATACATTAAGGATAATGTTGAGTCTCACTTACTACTACAGTAAATGGTTTTGCTATATCTACGAAGATACAGGTACATTGCAAGCAGGGTGGCGATTATACTTGGTCAAAATCGGATAGTCTGTCGATTGCACAGAGGGGCTCCTAGGCAACATATTGTGGCGTTTTCTGGTTTCCGGAAGACTTCCCGATTATGATCAAGCAGTTTGTTGCAATATATTTCCTTTTCAAGTACTGGTAATTAATTGTAGGCAATACTTGGAAGCAGAAACTGTTGATTGTTTGAATTTGAATTTGAATTTTATTAATGGCCCTTTAGGCATCTAAGGCTCAGGCCGGTATAGGGGAGGGGAAAGTATTCGGGAAGGTGTTGGCCAGGACCTATGTTGAAGTTTCCATCCCGCATTTATCTGGTATGACTGAGGAACTGATGTTTGTATCTATCTATGTTATCGTGGAAGGTAATACGTAATAATTTTAATGTAACCTAATAGATTATAACGTAACTCTATATATACAAATAAAATCTGTTATGTATTTACTTGGAAATAAAATGTTACCATTAAAGGCATTTATGTCCATTAAAGGCGTTACCTTTAATTTTTCTGTAAATTTTATTCACAACTCTTTTAAACTATAAAAAGAACAAAAGCTCAACACTCCTTCACTATGTGTTCTAATTTACATTTTGAATAATTGAAGGGGTAATTTGGATAAGGGTGTATCTACCAATTTGCGGAAAATTAGATAATTATATTTTCTGCAAGCATGAACCTGTCAGTAGGTGTCCAGGTGTTGGTATGTGCATGTTGTTAGTCTGGGATTTGCTATTATCTACTAACGTCTCGCATAAGAATCAACGTATTCAATAACGTTCCGCTCTCCTGAAAAATTACGAAAAGCCCAAATTACCCCTTCGTTTTATTCCAATTTTAATTACGTCTTACTTATAAAAAATGCAATAAAATTTCGCTTCACATTGACGTAAAAACTCAGTAACTATGTAGATCAACATTAACTAACTCTTCTAGTAGTAAACAAGTCTTAGTGCGTTTATTTGAATTTTGTTTAATGTTAAGAGAATCACTAACAATACTGTTTAAAAGGACAAAGAATAACTATTAAAGTTATGAGTGAATTCTATTTGCTCAATGGACTGCTAATGGGAATAGAACACAGGACCTTTTGATACATGTGTATTCGTTTAGTATCGTAGCCGTGTCACCAGTAGCACATACACGTTCCTAAAACTTTGATTTTTAGTTTTGATAATTTGTTAAACGTTGAAATGTAAGCGAAAAATCAACAAACGTGTCAAACATTAATGCAATATGTATTTAACTCGTGTTCAATCATCATTGGGTATTTATATATTAAGTCGTCTATAGCAGAGCTTTCGTTGACTCAACCTTTGACGCCAACTGCGAAAGATCAGTAACTTAGTAGGGCTTGCCGAAATACAGATATATCTACTTTCATCCGAATTGGTAAATGTTGAATAAAACGCTGAAAAGGTGAACATTTATTTCGTTTCTTTCATGTGTGTTATACACTGATTATCAACTTTAAGGAAACAAGCTTGTCAAACATTTAATATGTGGGAAAGGAAGAGGGGGAATCAAGGTGTTTTCATCTTGTTATTGACACTGGGGTTCATTCCTCGTTGCTTACTGGGGAGACTTGAACCATTAATGAAAAGGGAGATTCTTAACCAAGAACATTTTATTCCCTTCTGATTGATGGTTTACGATCCCCCGGAAACAAAATTAGAACATTTTATTAGTTTCGGGTTGTTGGTTTACCATATTCTGTCAACTAACAAATTAAACATTCTGATGTGGCTTAAGAGCTGTTCGCTTCAAAATATCGAGCTTGAAAGCATATAAATAAATGAATAATCCGAAATTACTAGGTATCGTTGTGTGACTGCAAATTTTGAAGAAGGCTGGCTGGATCTTAAAGACAGTTGCAACAAGTAGAAAACGCAATAAGTAATCGATAATTGCCGAAATGAGGCCAAAAGTCACACGTGCCAACAATCTATGACAGGTCTAAGGTATAAACTTACGCAACGTTTAAATTTATGTTTTCATTAACATTTCTACTTTAACCCACCTCTTAAAGAGTAAAGCTCCCTATCATGTCAGTCATTCAGTTAAACTACTTATAAATGTCCCAATCAAAATGTATTACTTTTAGCAATAAATGTGCTATGGAGGGAGCGCATTCCTATTAATACAACTGAAACGTTCCTTTTGATAATTAACATCTTCTTAAGTATATACTCAGTGTCCTCAATGGATGAGTCGTCGTTTCGCCTCTCGTCAAGTCATCAAGGATTCGCGGATTCAATTCCCCATGAGGATATATTGAACATAGTACTTCGGAATCCATTCCTTAGACCGTCATCTCCATGTGGTGAAAGACAATAGGAAACCACTATCGGTTCCCCTCTCCCAGCGACCTTCGGGTCTTAAACCTGGCTCCGGGCAAATCTCTAATTTTCATTATCAAGTCTTTAAGTAAGGAGGCAATTTAACGTTTCTAAACACTCATAGCAAATGATGAACGGGATTTTGTTAGTGTACCAGTTCCACACATCCAGTAACCACGTGGTTCAGGATATCTATCAGAACATGATTCAGGATAGCAGTCACTGAAATTGCACTTTGAAGCCATATTTTAACAGATCCTTGATCCTTTCAATCAGTTTTGCTGGTAAATTGGCAACACTGAGTAATGCCTACCTCTACTGGAGTAATTCTTTTAAAAAATCCGAAGGAGAAAGAAAACTAGGATAATTCATAAAGATCCATTCTAACGTTTTCTTGTTGGTTTGAGAGAATTTCTCGATCACGATTTGGAACCGGCGTTTCCCGTCTATGAGACGTTGCTTGATCCCAGCCACGCTGTTCAATATGCTGTAAAGTGTTTCAAAACTTTGTTAAGAGAGAAAGAAATGCTTAGTGTCCTGAATTGTGAAGTCTTAAACAGTGGAAGAAAGCCATCGAGGAACACCATTTTGCTTCACTTTTTGCCCTTTCTTTTTGGTTCTTTCTTCCCTTTCTGTCTGCGCGGTTTCCGTTGTAATGTTCTGGTTCGGTGAACAAGCACATCCTTCTCAGGGGTCATTGTTTGATCCGCGGAGCGTCTGTTAAGGGCAGCTCTGTATCCACAATGTTCTCTACTAATTCTTTAATCTTGTCCAACGTTTTCAGTTCTTATATAGTATCTAGTGTCACATATTTCATGATGTATTACACCTGCCACACATTTTTTCCATACGACATATCATTTATATAATTATTATTAAAGTGGTTATTATTTTCCGTTTCTCCTTCAGTAGCTCTACCCATTAAATTCTTTAACAGACTCCTATTTCTATTTCTTGTACTTAATCAATTAACATTCACTTCCGCTACCAGCAAATTTAAACCTAAAAGAAACCTAAACAGGGTGTTTCCAAAAACACGACAATATTTCATGAATAAATTTCCTAAAGTATAAGAAAGAAAATTTATAATGTCCAGATTTAGCAAAAAAAAAAAAAAAAAAACTTGGTCTCGGAGTTACAGGCGCCTAAAGTTAGGATAGCATAGTCATAAATGATGTCATGTCTCGACAGATATTGACGTAAGCTGCGTTGGTAGCAAATGACAATGAGTGTTGTACCCAGAGACTGCATTTGAGTTTAAATGAAATGCTTTTGTGAGGAATCCCTTTTACGATGTACTCCTCAATGGTAAGCATTGCCCAAATAAAATCTTTGGACACAATTTTGTCATTTGCAAAACTGCTACGTTTACGTCATTGTTTCACGAGATAATACGTCATTTGAGACGATGCCTTGCTAAATTTGCGTGACTTTTGCTAAAAAATTATCATATTTTTTTATAAAGATGAACGATAAATTTTTATCTTGTACTACGGAAAACTCATTCTTGAAATTTTGCGTGTACTTACGAAACGGCCAGTATATATAATAAATAATAATAAATCACAGCCATATTCAATCCACTAGTGGATGAGGCCTCTCCCCGAAGGGAGGAGTTGGTCTACTGCTCCCACGCTGACCAGACGGGTTGGGAGAGGAGAGCCGAAGCTCTCACTGTGATCGCCACTGT
>JAGDQP010058768.1:0-12496 GCA_022664845.1 Lepisma saccharinum | reverse complement strand
TATATATATATATATATATATATATATATATATATATATATATATTTGTAATAAGTGAGTTTTTCTAAGTTATATCTCTATGTGCGAGTAAGTTTATGTATTTAGAATTTCATAGTTGCTGTTATATTATTGATCTATATATATCATGGTTAAGTGGAAGGCTTGCCTTAACTTTCCCATGGAAAATACTCTCTATGGCTTACGGAACTGGCAAGCTCATCGCCGCAGTAACAAACGTTCTCCATAGGATTCTATCCTCAGTAAGATCAAGCCAGTTTTCATCACAAACACCTACTTCTCGAATATCTCTTCTAATATTGTCCTCCAAACGACGTCTCGGCCTTCCCAAGAGTCTCTCTCCCTCCGACCTTCCAACCACGATAGAATATAATCTTCGCTATTTCCTCATCCAAGCTACATGGCCTGCCCACCTTAGTCATCGCGATTTCATTATTCTTCCAACATCGGGTGAGTCGCAAAGTCCGTGAAGTTCTTCATTATACAGTCTCCTCCATTCCCCAGTTATCTCGTCCCGTTTCAGCCCGTATATCTTTCTCAAAAACTTATTTTCAAATACATGCAATTTATGTTTATCTGCTACGGTTGAACTCCTCCAACTTTCGCAACCGTAAAGTATTACCGGCAGAATAACCGTTCTGCATGTTTTCAACTTCAATTTTCTTGATATTAATCGCAAGATTAAGAGCTTCTGAACTGAATAGAAACATGCATTGCCCGATGCTAAGCGACTCTTGACAACTGCCTATAAATATTGTTAACTCATTTCATCTATGAAGTTCACTGTGAAAAATTTCAGAAAAGATTTCTGACAAACCCAATCAACCTATCTGCATGGAAATTTTCATTAACTTGTCTAATGAAAACAGACATCATTCGGTTTTAAAGGATGTTGGAAATAAAAAAAAAGAAAGAAATGAAACTCAAGCAGGACTC
This sequence comes from Lepisma saccharinum, assembly GCA_022664845.1. NCBI lineage: Eukaryota > Metazoa > Arthropoda > Insecta > Zygentoma > Lepismatidae > Lepisma > Lepisma saccharinum. The sequence continues at coordinate 11,542 of JAGDQP010058768.1, read as the reverse complement.
GAACAAAGGTCATGGGATTTAAAGACCAGCTTCTTACAGACTTTTTTTCGAAACATTTAATTAACTACCAAATCTTGCTATAAGTAGAAAATACATAAATGCTACTTACATAACAACTAATAGGTTCTGTTGTGAAAGCAAGTATGAACAATGCTTTTAATCGCATTATTGAAGTCTAAACCTTAGTCAATTGCTCTTTGAAAACTAGCTAAATTGTCCTGCCTCAGCTTTAGTGGAAAGTTGCGCAATTTCAACCTCAGGGGTTTTCTTGTATAATTTCCACCGTATCAATGCTTTTATCATTTGCTGGACCAAAATGTCAGTCATACATGAACAAAACAGTATAAAGAATCAGAAGAAACATTGTCCGAACTTCGAAGACATACTAATTTATAATACTCCCACAAATTACGTATTACCACAACTTCCGCAACATTTTAACCATATTTCGATTTGTTGATTAGCGATCGAAATCCCCCATTGACTGAGAACAATTCCAAGTTTTCTACGAAAATAAGTAATCAAGATGGCGGCAGCAAACACTTGACCACCATTAGTAGTAACGTTAAAATAAGAAATTGTTTTCTCTTTCTGCGCATGTCAAAAAAAAAACACTGGAACTGAAAACTAAGAACTTCCCATAACGCAAAAGAAATTCCTTAGTGCTTTTAGACGATTACTTCCGACAACTTCAAATATTGACATTTATCTGAAACATTACCGGATATATCAAAGAAATTTTTAACACTGTGGGCAGAAAGTGTTTATGAATTGGACTATCTCATTGGCAGATAAATGTGCTTAAAAATAGCAGATAAATGTTCTGTTCTGAAAACAAACCTTGAATTCAAAACCACAAAGGTGTGAATTGATTGCAAGAATACTTTCATCCTTATTTACACAAAGTTAGAATTATTTTGATAGTGAGAATTCAGGAGACATTGCGCACAATTCAAGAAACAAAATCACTAACATTCTATTTTGTATTCAAACGTCTAAACAATTACATTAGTACCTATTCATTAGTACCTTATTTACAGTTACATGCTATGAATCTTTGATATAAGTCATTGGATGCTTAACGACAATGACTTTTTCAAACCTCTTAATTTGAGCAAATTTTCCTACTAGGGTAGGAGAGATTGCGCACATGAGTAGGAGAGGTTGCGCATGAGAATAAGATGACATTCGATAGTAAGAACCAAATAGAAACTACTTGTTTTATCAAAAGCATTATAAACTGTTGTATTACAAACAGTTCTTAGCTAAAGCAGCCTGAATATTCCTATGAAATGTTACATATTTTACTCTTGGCAGTGTTTATTAACTTTACTAATACAAACGTAAGCGAACAAAGGAAAATAATTTTATTCTCTTCACACAGTGTATTCCTCCGTCAAGTAGTGGGCCAGGACCAAAAATGACACCAAACTCTAGCCTGATTTATACATAACCTTGCGCATTCTTTCCTCTCATCACATTAAATGAATGTACTGCGCAATTTCTCCTATTTGACGCTTGACCAAACTATCTTAATTAGGGATACGTGGAATCTTGTAAATATTCGTTTTCCCGAATGTAGATTTTACGTCAAAATTATATGTATTTCAACGTACAATTCAAATCAGATAAGTTATATTATTATTATATTTAAATGTTCTTTAAATATTGTTGAAATTTTGAATATAAGTAATTTGGTATACCAATGCCTTATACATTGCTAAACATTCATCATGAAAAATCATTAATACAGAAAAATATTGCAAAATCCGAAAGATGAGTTTATTATATAAATGAGTGACCAAAAGCCATTTTTCCAGACAGTGCGCATTTTGCAGGATGCGAGTAACGTCACAACTACATAAAATATTATTTGCTTTTTGACTACTACGGTAATCTACAATCAATTCGTTGAATTTTAATTGAGTTTTGTTCATGGCCTTTAGGAATCTGAGGTTCGTGACGGATTGGGTGACGGAAAGGATGTCGGAAGGTAGTAGGCATTTGCCTGGAATGACTGAGGGAAAATCATGGACTTACGTCAGTCAGAATGGGTACTCGCTAGGATCAGTCGCAGGACCTTCTAATTACTAAACCAACGCTCTACCAACTGAGTTTCTCCCGCTCGACATATATGTGTATTATTAAAATTTTCAAAGTATTACAATTCTACTTTTGTTCTAAGTTACTATCTCCTCACATATATGCATATCTATTTCCGTCTTACAATTTATGTGTAAAAATAAGTCTCATGAACCAATAAAATTAACAAGACTATATGTTTTCCGAAATAAAATGTAGATACAAGAAGTAACTCACTTCTAGATGTACCATTCTTGATTACTATGCGTGTACACATTACTTAAGTTCACCAACTTTCATACCAATAATTTTCCTGTTTAATTTTTCTTATCTTCCAGATTCGACACTGGCATTGGTGGTTTAACGTTTGCCAATCAACTGCTTACAATTTCTACGAGACTTCCATCTGAGAATATCTACGGCCTGGGAGAGAACTTACATAACACGTTCAGAAGACAGCTTGATGGAATTACTTGGCCAGTTTTTGCAAGAGACGAACCTCCTCCAAGGGACTCCAATGTAAGTCATAAACTAATATGTGTCGATTTCTCCCTTTCTCTATTTCTTTCTGTGTCTCCCTATTAGAAACATTCGTCACCCTGGCAATTCTAACGCAGGTTCGTATGAATGCTATCTATCTCTCAACTCTTGTAGTAACAATCTCTATATTAATTCTTTGGCCAAGCTTCACGTGTGACGTCGCAACTATAGTTAAAGATGGAAAGCTCTTCAAGAGCAGTACATTAGGGAAGAGGAATGTTTTTCAATAACACTTTAAGCAGCGAATGAGTGAAATATTCTGGAATTCTTTGAAGAACGAAAAACAATATGAATATGCGTCAAGATGTTAGCTGTACCTATCATATTAAGTCAGAAACCGACAGCGATGAAAAGTGAAGTCACGAGTTAAAAACAAAATATGGCAAAATTTACCATCACAATCTGTCAAGATTTAGCGCCAAGTCATTAATGAAGCCGCCATCTTTAATTGTACTTATGACGTCGCACGTGATACTCTGCCAAATAGTAAACACACAAATTATTAGTACAAAAGCTGATGTAGAATGTACATCTGTTTAGAGTTCATATAAAAAACAGAGCGTTTTCAAAGTTTTAATTTGAAACACCCTCGTATATCCATTTCTTGAATCTACGATTGATTCTTGAATTGATTTATTAATGTCCTTAACGAATTAGTGAGTTCTAAGGAATGAACCTACAAATTTTCGTATACTGGACTTCAAACCACTTCTCTAAAGAGATTTCTGATGGACTTGAACCCGTGACCACGCGCACAGAAATCAAGTTTGAAGTAAGTCACCAAATGAGTTCTTGGGACTCTGTACATTTGAAAAATATTTGTACTGATATCATATGTCATGTGTTTAAAGTCAGCAGCTATAGTCTGAGGCACATGTTTGAGCAATGAAATTTCTAAACTAGCATTCTTCTGGGATTAGGGAAAGTGGGAGGTAGTGTCGAGGGCCTTTGTCTACCTGCATGCCGGCATTTATCTTGTGAAACTGGGGAAAACTCCAGAAACCCTCCGTCACTATGTTGGGCAACATTACTCAAACATGTAGGCACCTCAATGGCCAATCGCAAGTGCAAGGTTTTAGCAAGTAGACCGCGGAGACTGTGTTTACACTTATATAAGTTCTATTGTTAATAATAACAAATACTTAACTCCATTGATCAATATGCAAAACTTCGAAGAATTACTAAGGTAGTAAGATTCTATATATTATAATTTGTTCATTAGAATAAAGATCTTTAAAAAAACATTACTTTCAACCAGAGAAATCTAATTTAAGATTCTAAAAAGTTGATATCTGTTTTTAAAAAAATGTTTGCCAAACATAATTGTGTTTATAAAATAATAATTGTTTTATTTTCCTTGGTCTATTTTCAGTATATAATTAATTTGTACGGAACTCATCCTTTCTATGAGTGCATTGAGAACGACGGGAACTCACACGGAGTGTTGATCCTTAATAGTAATGCTCAAGGTGAGTTTAACTTTATTGAAACTTTATGATTTAATAGGACATACTTATACAGTCACCATAAAATCATATGTAAACTCACATTTATGCAAGTAATTTGTGATGGAATGGATATTGAAAATGTAGAGGAAAATTGTTGCTCCTTGGCACAAAAATGTTTTCTGATAGCTGGGCAGAAGTCACGTAACTACCTATGACAAGAATCTTTTGTGTCATTGATAAAGGAATAGAAAGGATAGCCAACTCAAGAAGTTACGCACTTTCGCTGAAGATGGCAGCAGTGTAACATTTGCTGCCATCTGTTTCCAAACCTAGATACTACTACGAAATAGTTGCTTACTTGCAGGAATAATGAAGCAAGGATTAACAAAGTGTCTGCTATTGTGCCTTCGTTCATTCATTCTCGAATAATTACGATAGTAGCTGAAGCTTGCTGAGGATTGGGCTGGAGTAAAAATATCTACGGCAAGCAATGAAGAAGTAACCGTCCTTTGTAAGCTGATTGTATTTGGTGGTAAACATCTTTATTGAAGAACAAGAAAAATCTGATTATGTATGAAGTAAATATAAATATATTGTGTTCAGATCTTTTGCTAGCTGTTCTAGTAGAGTCAGTTTAGTGGCAAAGAAAAATTGTCTGATTAATTCAATCGTTTTCACCGTCATAAAAGGAGCTTTTAAGCTTTTGAGATCTTTGGTAAAGTGGGCTTCGAACTATTTATACCAATGGACCTCTAATGGGACTTCAACTGTTACCAATACAAACAGGAAGCAAGAGCGTTAACCACTTAACCAGCAGGACACGAAAATGTCTAAAATTGAACCCTATCGACAACTATATTAATTTCCTTTCAGAAAAAAAAAATATGTTTCTTTTCCTGTCCGGAATGAAGACGTGACTAGATTTGTTCTAGGTCACTAACAGATGTCAATAGCATGCGCCGAGCAGCAATAGTTCGAATGTTTGACGTTAAAATGAGTTAGATATCTATATAATAATCTTTGATTCATGGTTCTCTGCATACAAGGGATTTGAAAGTCCTTAGTAGAACCAATTAGACACTGCTTGTGTTGAAACCGTGGTCACTGTACGACTATATGTTCCTGATTTGACGAATGATTCTAAAAAACGAGAAGCTGAAACATTGAAGACTTTATTTACAGCTCTTTTGAGTTAATTAACAGAAAGGAAAGATAAACGTTAAGGAAACAAAAATATACAAGAAAGGGAACAACAATTATACTAAAATTAAAAGAGAAAAGGTAGGACTGGTATCTCAAATACAGTGCATTCAAAATGTTAAATTTAGAGGAAAATGAAGATGCAATGTATTGAAGAAACCTTCATCCCATCTATATAAACAGCCAATAAACATTGATGTTCGGATATAGTTGCAGAGAGAGGGCAGAAGAAACACTACTACTCGAGCAGAGAAAGTAGGTAGGAAAGTAAACACTAAAACCTTGAAAATAGGCAGGGAAGTGGGCTCTGAAACACTTAATAACAGGTAGGAAAGTAGACGATAGAACCTTGAAAATAGACAGAAAATCAGGTGCTTGAAAGTAGGCAGGGAAGTAGGCGTTAAAATTCTTAAAATAGGCAAGGAAGTAATATAAAAACCTTAGAAATATGCAGGGAAGTAGGCAATAAAACGCTTGAAAATTGGTATCAGTAGAGTTGCTAATATCTTAAAAATAGGCACTAAAACCTTGAAACTGGGGACTAAACATCTTGAAAATAAGCGCTAAAATTTATAAACAAGGGATAGAAGTTGCAATAAGTATTTCGCATGCAAAATTCATAAATAATTTGTCAGAAAATAAATAAATGTTTTACTAAGTCCTATTTTAACAAACAAAAAATACCTTAGTAGACACACATCTGTACAGAAATGTATTCAAATCCATTTAACCGAATTTGATGCGACCAAGGGTAACTTGGTTAAACCGGAAACATAGTGATTTAATTATTTGTAGCTTAGTACTGTACTACATGTTAAAATAACAACTATATTTTAAAGTAAATTAAACAAATTTTCAAATATAGGCCTGCTACTATATATAATGTAATAATGTAGTACTATAATATAACTACTGCACTGTAGTTTTACTGAACATTGCACGGATTTTTCAAGTAATTTGTTTATAATTAAGAATATAAATCAAACTTAGCATGTACAAAATGCTGAAATCAAAATTTTAGTTTTTACTGCGTCGCGATTCGGTTGATTCAGAAATTCGGTTAATTGCGATTCATTCGGTTAAACGAGACTCTTGTCTAGTTGTAAAACGGTAGTGCAAATTTGCTGAAAATAAGCATTAATATGTATTTAAGTATAAACATATAGGCAATATATGTTTTCTCTATCCTTATGAAGAAAGAACTGCGAAGGAACAATTGATTAAATATTTAGTACATAGATGTAAGGCACAAATGGAAGAAAATTGGAAGGCTTGTAGGCATGAGGAAGAATGGAGCTGAACAGAAAAGATACTTAATGACGAAGTTCCTTGGAAAATAGGCATCACAGACACAATATTACAAGAGATAATAATTTAAAAAGTACACTGATTACGATAATATTTACGAAGAGATTGTACATTAAAGTTATGGTTCAGTGGAGAAAGACAGAGGAAGAAATCGAATGAAGCTTAGTCATAATATGAAGGAAGAAAAGAACTACGCTGTTACAAAACAATAGAGGAAGAGCATGACTAACGGAGACGGTCAAACTTACCTGGATGGACTTGCCACTTCTGCAAGAATAATGATATTCCATTGAAATGCAAGTTCTTAACACGCCTTTTCTTGTGAATAATGGTGTACGCAGTATTTTAATTATTGTTTGTTACATTACTAATTCGATTGCTTAGCTTCTGGTTTGAGATAGGCAAAATAGTTCCTTGAGCTGTATGCAACCTGAATAACCTTTAGGTCGATTGGGTTGCATATGTGACAAGGTCAGGGATCTTTTCTGAAACTTTCTGTTTTTCAAGGATGTGAATATTGCTATTGTTTCCTTTCATTTGCTTAGCTATTTTAACCTTCAGACAATGGTGAAATGATTAGAGAGCAAATGATTCCAAAGCAGCCGTCGTCATAATACGAAGTTTCCATTCATCTTTTTCTTTTAAATTATAGAGCTATTTACTTGACTTCTCAGCTTTTCTTTCTTCTCTTCACTTCTCATCTGTTTTGTTATTTCTTTTTCCTTTTCTCTTCTCATCTACTATATTCCTCTTCTCTTTCCTACCCATTCTTCTTCTCCCTTGCCACTATTCTCATAATCTTCTTTGTCTTTTTGTTTTCTTGTTTTATCTTATTTCTTTCATTATTCTAATTTTTACTTTATTTTTTCTTTGCTTTCCTCTTCCTCCTCCTCCTTCTCTGTCCTCTTTCCCTTATCTTGTTCTTTCCTTTTCTGTACCCACTCTTCTTTTATTCCATTAATTTTCTTCTTTTTATATCTTGTTCGCTTTTTCTATACTTTTATTTTTTCCTTTTCCTTTTTTTCTTCTCCACATTATTTTATTTCCTACACTTCATTTCTACTTCTGTTTTCTTTCATTTCCTCTTATTATTTTTTCTACATCTTTCTTTGCCCCTCTTCTGTTATCCTATTTCCATAAGTATGTATTTATTATTGGTTATTTTTCCTTTCCTTATCCCTATCTTCCTAAAAATTAGCTCTTTTAATCTTGCTAATACAGGCGTTTAAGAAATCATTATTAGAATCTCTGTTCTAATCACTTTTTCCCAATGTTATCTCTTTACAGAATATCAGCTATTGTCACTTCCGGCGTTATCCTACACAACAATCGGAGGCGTTCTGGATATCTTTTTGGTCCTGGGACCTGAACCGGAAACTGTAGTTTCACAATACACTGACCTCATAGGGAGACCAACTATGCCACCGTATTGGGGTCTAGGATTCCAGCTCAGTCGCTATGGATACACTGGTCTCAATGACGTGGAAACAGTTGTTAATAGAACCAGAAGTTGTAATATTCCGCAGGTACGTTTCAATCTTTAAGCAGTAACAATTAAATGACGTAACATATATCTTTCGGGAACTTTGTAACAATATTGAGGTGAGTGTTCTTTGATTAAATTTGCAGAAGTCTATTAAATAAATATTAATCGGTAAAAACTTCGTTTTTAAGAAAAATATTACAAACTTTACACTGATAAAAAAAAGGGTAAATTTGTCCACTCTGCAATGGTGTACTTCACACATTCCTGACCTACGACACGAAGTGAGGTGCGGTGGTCAGTTCCACGCTCCACCGCCTTTCAACGTAACCAAGAGTACTAAGAAATTTGTGTTACCTAGTTTGATACAAGTCTGAGTGCACCTCATAGTGCACCAGATATGGTAACATTGAGAAAAAAGTCTCAAAGGTACTGGCAATGGTTCGAACCCGGGTCGCACGATTGATATTCACACCCGCTATCACCTGAACTATTTGTTTGGTGGCTATTGTGGTTCACTTTAAGTAGGAAAAAAGCAAAAATTTATATCTACATATTTACTCAGATCATCATACAGTGTTGAATATACAAAGGCATGACTGCTGAACTAATACATATATGCGCGGAAAAAATAGTTGAAAAAACAAACTGAAAAATCTTGTGAATAGTTACAACCAACTGGAGTTTTTAGAGTTATTCAGTTAAACTGGATGAATTTAACTTAAAACACTTATAAACTAAGTGACTACTTTCTTGATGGTTTTGGAAATTTATAGATATGATTTCTGCTTCAAAGTGATCAAGAGACATTAAGTTAAATATCTTTGAACTTTTCAACGATAATTTGAGATAGTGTCAATATACTGATCGTTGTCCATTGCTTTGTGTACTACAATATAAAATGTAACGGAGTCAAGAATTGCTTTGTGTGTGTTTTTTTTAAAATTAATTTGTGTCTCTGTAGAGCAGTCTACAACACGCTGCACAGCAAAAAAAGAAAGAATGAAAAACAAGAAAAACAAGTGTGTTAATTCAACACGTGTCTGTGTCCCAGGATGACCCCCCCTCCTCATTTTGTGTTAAATAAACAGAGGAGACGGTGTTGATTTCGATGACTCAACACAGTGCATGAGTTGTCAATACCGATTCAACACGGTAGATGGTGTTATATTATCACTATCACTGTGTTAAATCTACAAAGTCATTCTACAAACGGTGTTGATTTAGCACAAAAGAGTGGTGATCGCCCTGGGACACCGAAAAGTGTTGAATTAACACACCTGTTTTTCTTGTTTTTCATTCTTTTGCTTTGTAGACTTCCATTTCTCTTAGCTTAAGAGATGGATTGTAATGGATATAATGGAAGTCCATTTATGATGGTTGCAAGTGTATTCATATGAGAGATTAGGAAGCATGACATTGCCAAAATGGATCTTCATAGTGAAAAATCATTCTGAATTTTTCAGTATTTCATAGTTACAATTTGAGATACATTAATTTCGGACATTTTCTTATTTTTAAATTTAATTTATATATATTTTTTTTCGTTCTTATCCAGGATGTTCAATATTTGGACATTGATTACATGGATGCCTACGGAGATTTCACCTACGACACAAACAGATTTGCTGGTCTTCCAGAGTACATGACTCAAGTGAAAGAAGAAGGAATTCGATTTGTTATTATATTAGATCCAGGCATTCCAACCACCAGAGACGGATACCAGCCTCACCAAAACGCTCTGGCTGCTGATGCTTACGTCCGGTGGCCTCAAGATATTAACAATGGCGACTATATAATTGGACATGTAAGTAAACAGAGTGAAGGATTTTCTTAGAAGATTTTATACTTCGTTGTTAACTGAAATTGAGAACTTTTGATTCCCTTTGATTCAAGTAGCTAAGGTGTAATTTTCTTGCGTTTGATTGCAGTAGACAAGGAAGAACTTTCTTGTGTTTGATTGAAGAACAACAGATGGGAGTTTTTTTGTATTTGATTGATGCACAGGAGTCGGAATTTTCTTGCGTTTGATTGAAGTAGATTAGAAAGAATTTCCTTGTGTTTGACTGAAGTACACCAAGCGTAATTTTTCCATTTGAGTACTTGAATATCATATAACAAGTGCTGCTATCCAATTTTCATAGCGCAGGATAGTGTGGTAAGAAAGGACTTATTCTAGTGGCATATGGGCTCACATGGTAGTCAATCTACACTGCACGTTGGTTTTAAACTCGAGCGTGACTAGTAGGTCTCGTTATCACTAAGACACATTTTAAGTTTCACATTTTAAGACATTTATCACTACTGAAATCAACAAAACAAATATACATAATTTGAAATCACCCTAGTCTATTTGATTCTATTGATTCGTCAAATGTTAGAAGTTTCTTAATAACCACAACTACAAACGTCTGAAGGTAAAAGGCTTGCATGATGGAGCAATTCAGGTTCGATACATGCTTCCGAGCCAAATTTCTCAAGTTTATTTCAGTGTGATCAGATGAGTGTCGCGATTACTAAGATTAAGCCCCGACCGCTACATTCCTCACCCCTACCTCCAAAACTGCTCTTCGTAAAATGTCATCCCTCCATGAAATAGGAACCCACACTGCCACTTTAGTTCAATTACAAATAATTTTTAAATTAAACAAAATTACTTGCATCTGCTGAAGTTTCAGTACGACGTAGATTCGAATTTATCTGTTAACACAACCTCCATCCTCCAGGGAAGATTCTCACTAACTTGTGGTAGGGGTATGCAGGAATGTTGTTTCATTCTTACGTCAATATAGCCAACTCTTCAGGCATTCTCCATATCCAAACACATCCGTGGGACCAACACAGCATGTAGCGTGATTCGTCACCCCAGAAGATACGCTTCTATTGTTAGAGGGTTCAACCGCGACGTGTTTCGCACAACTGTAAACGGCTGTGTGCATTTGCAGCGGTAATCATAGGCTTGTGGGCTACAGCTTAACCATTTAATGCAAGAACAAGAACTCCCCAGCACATGGAACGATCACATGCATCATTTCCCTATTCCAGTCGAAAGTCTCTGGTGGTTGTTTTGACTTTACCACATCTCTAGGACATCGATGTTTTCAATGTCATTTTGTCTTCTTATCGGGTCTTGGTGAGAGTGTTTATCTTCATCACTGTCCCATTTTACCAGCACAGTACGTACCGTTGCAGGAGGTATTGGCTGAAATCCGGCAGATGGTCTGACCAAACTTGCGGGTAAGAATGATCATGTGGCCCTTTTGACAACATGAAGTCCACGTTACCTGCTTTTACCGACGACACTTAACCGGAACTGCCGTGATCCTTTCAAGGTTTGGTGTGTATTGGTGACGTTTATTAATCTTATTCACTTTCCAGGGAGTATTAGCAGCTTAGTAAGAATGATTTGATGAAAATCGAAAGTGAAATTGCCAAATAACAAGAATTATTTAAATTGCTGGAATAGAATAGATAAATAATT
>JAGDQP010058766.1:2304-12497 GCA_022664845.1 Lepisma saccharinum | reverse complement strand
ATTCAAAGAATCCCAAATACCTGTTATTCTAAGTGGAAGTGTGGTTGATGAAAACATTTTACCCTGCTGTTCTAACTCTGAACCATGATATTAAGGAACTAACTAGTAGCATTGAAGAGGCAGATTATCGAAATGTACCGCATGCAAACTGGGCTATTGAGCAAGGTTCTAAACGCATCGTCATTCTGTCTAATGACACTGACGTTATAGCGTTGTTACTGAGATACATGATGACTTTTTGTAGCAAACGTGTTGATGAAGTATGGACAACTTTTGGAAGTGGAAATAAGCGATGAATAATTCCTTTACATAAGCTTCTACAAAACCTTGGGCCTCAACTCTGCAGCGTCATTATTAAATCCCACATTTTAACCGCTGATGATGCCTTAAGTAAAATTGGTACGAACAAGCAGCCATTAGAGCAGAACCAGTGAAGTATCTCGAGCAGTTTGCTAAAACCGACTCTCTATCACAAGAAGAGGTATCTGAAGTAGAAAAGTATTTTGTAAAAGTTTGGTCACCAACTGCAAACGTTGAAACATTTGATGATCTCAGATTTGTTTTATACACCCAAAATCACACATCCCTCGGTTTGCTTCCACCGACATCATACTCAATTCTAGGGCACATCGAAAGAGCATTTCTATGTATAAGAAATTCTCGTACATTACTATCTCAAAATATGGTAACATTAAATCCTGTGGAATATGTCTGGGAAGAGATAGATGAACATGTAATACCCTCATAGTTTCTCAACCATTTGCAAAATAACTTTTTAATAGTGTGTGGATTCAAAACATGCAAAAATAAGGCATGTAAATGCGGAAAAAACAGAGTATTTTATACAGTGTTCTGTAAATGTAACAAAACATGTAAAAAATCATTGTAGAAATTTATCAGTAACATTTATGGCAATATATATTCAACACAAATGGAAAATCCTAAAAGAACAATTGTAACATAAATAATTCTTTTCAAAATGTTGATAGTAAGAATGGTTAAAAATTACCAACTGACCCGGATTTAACAGTATGTAACTTATTATACTACTACAAGTTAGTACAAGTTAAAATATTTCTTTAGCCAAAGTTATATATTCCTTGCTTAAAGATCCCTTCAAAAACTTGAAAAAAGTTTGAATAAACTAAATACATTATTTAGGAAAGAAATAATTTCTAATCTGCATACCTGTCTCAAGATATTTCCTTTAGACACAAATATCGATATTTAAGTGGACACACAATGTTGAAATTTTCATATGGGCGTGTTAATATTTGTGTATATACTGCGTTCCATTTATCGTATCCACCATTTTAAAGTGACGAATATGATAGACATACTTTTCGGACGAACAAAGCAACATTATATTTGGATTCTCGAGACCCTACGGTGAGCGTAGTAAGTTAATTAATTATTTTTCCAGTTTTTACTTCCGCCATTTTAAAAAATGACAGATATTTTAAAAGCTACTACTCTGACCGAGAAAATGTTATTGTTTTCGTATTTGTCGGCCTCGAAAATATGTATTTCGACACCAAGATGACCCCTCTAAGTCATTTTCTAATATTTCATTTTTCATGTCCGCCATTTTGGAAAATGACGTCTTCCGGGAAAACGTCAAAAAACCGAAATATCTACCCAAGAACAAAATAAGCTAGTATGACTCCTAAATACATTTCATTAATAAAATTCTCTGCACATATGTTTTTTGCGTGACCCTATCTGTGGGTCCAGGACTAAGAAGGAGGGGGAATAAGAGGAAGATACATTCTCGATAAGGTACGTCTGCTAACCCTGAATCTTAGTTGTATTCAAGACATACTCAGCAAACTTGTGCAAGATCTATATTATGCTTACTTCAAAGCACCTCTAATATTAGCTTAACTTTGGCTAGAACAGTGGTACTGAAGCTCATTTTGTGCACGTCACAGTATCCTTTGTAGTGCGTTCCCGTGGCACAGCAACGTAAGAGTTGGTAACATTGATCACTAATTATAAGGCGTAAACAAACGTGAACAATAATTTTCCTGTATAATAAATATGCCTATGCTCATTAATATATATATATATATATATATATATATTTAATATGGGGTGAAATTATTTTACTAACTTTACCAGCAAAATCGCAGTGTCAGAAATTTCGCGGCACACCAGTCAGAAACACTGGGATGGAATATTCGTGTAAAATCTCCTATTTGCCTCTTGAGTTTACGGCAGTGATTTCGTTAGACACCCCTTCCCCTGTGGCGGGTGCCACCACTCCAAATTCTCAACAACACCCCCAACTTAAAAAAATTTTGTGGTCAAAAATCGATAGAAACCGTGCTAAAACTATACTTACAGCCTCCCAATTTACACCCCCCAAACTGAAAATCCTAGTGAAATATCTGGCTTATCGTCCGGTATTGTAATTTCTATAACATAGGTCTGAATTATGCTATTTTATATAAAGGAATTATGCATGTAATTAGGTGAGTTGTACTCGTCTTTGCAAATTTAAACCAAAGAAACGGACAGAGAATTAAGAAAGGAAAAAACGGGCGTAAAGAATACAAATATTGTGCGACCAGGAATAGTTTGAAATGCTTGAGAATCTAATACAAAGTAAGGAAATACAAGAAGCATACGAAACAATTGCTGTGACAAAATGTGAGTTCTTGCTCAAAATGGTCATAATTTGTTGTTTTGTAGTATTTCCTTAAGAGTTGGATTTCCTTTTATTAAATGACTACTTACTACAAGGTATTTTGGTTGTCCTGATACTAGATTTTCGGCAGCAAATTTCACATTTCGTATGTGTTAAAACGATAAAGGGATGGTACAGGAATAGAGAATCAATATCAAAAGAATATGCTAATAAACGTTGGAAAAGTTTGATTAGAATTCACAAAAAATATCAAAACTCACAACCAAAAAACAATGAAAGTCGGTAGAAAACAGAAAAAAAGTATTCACAATGTACAACCTATTGATAACTAATTTTTCACCCCTCCTAGCGACTCTAAAACTACAATTATTATTTCTATAAATCGATATTAGGTGCAGAAAACAACTGTATACGTGTGATACAGAATGTTGTTATAACAAAGCAAGTGAGGCGGTCACGTCTGCTATCGCCAAACATCAGCGATGAGAATTTGGATATTCTACGTGCCGTTTGTAAAGTTTCCCCAACACTTCTCGTATGGCATTTCAACCACCTTGATAGCACTGGTAGTTCATGACTTGAAACTTTTCGAAGGAGGATGGACAGACGGAGAGACAGACGGACATAACATTGATATAGGGCTTCCCAAATTTAGCTGCTGAAGCCTAAAAGGGATAATCACATAAGGCTAAAGGAGCACATTAGAAATGTGTAATATGCTGAGGAAAATCCATCTTCAGGGTTAACAAAACACCTAGAAACAAACCGAGAGGGGGCGTGTCTCGGTGGTAGAGCATTGGCTTAGCATTCGGGAGGCCCTGGGATCGATCCCAGCGGCCTATCATCCTGACTGGGTTTTTCCTTTTTTTTTTCTTTTTCACACCAGGAAAAAGCTGGGTTGGTACCTACAAAACTAGGCCCTGGTTGTCTACCTACAACAATCCTGTCCCTACGCTATCCCGGACTGAGTCTCAGAGACCTTAAAAGAAATTCAAATTCAAACCTAGCAACAAGTAAACAATCAACCAAAGAGATTAGCCTATTAAGAAAATAGACCACAAGGGATAAGAATGCGTGGTAGTTTTTTCATTTGAAATGTATCTCACTTACGTTGAGAATAGTTTAATTTGAACAACATAATAGGTTCTTGTACCTTGATTTTAACTTATATCGTGTGTATTTGAATAATATTTATTTCCCTATATATTACATATTGACAAAGATAGCTGATTTTGACTAAGCACTGGATATACTTTATAGTTTCTAAATGTAGTGTTCTCATAATTGGCGTTTTCCAGCATGATTTCCAATCCTAACTTATGTATGGTGAAATTATATGTGCTTAAACTAGAAGATCTTTCTTACTCAGAAGATGTGCTCCAAGGGACTTCATCGACTGCGCCTGAGACATGCGTACAGCGAAACACTTGTTCGGAGTACCGAGCGGCCGTAACTCAGTGGTAGAGCGTTGACTTCGCATTCTACAGATGCTGAATTCAAACATAGCTGCTGACTCTCCTGACCAGTGATTATGCCAGACTTCTCTGTAGGGGGGATTTTACCAGCCAACTTTATTAAAAAGATGTCAAAAATCAATAGAAAACGTGAAAAAATTCCACTTACAGACTCCCAATTTTGACTTTACAGCCCCCAAACTGAAAATCCAGTTTGAATTACTGATCATAACTAAGGTTTCTCCAGGTTTATTCATGATACACGAGGCAAATGAAGGAGAGTACCTTCAAATTAAGCCCTACTCTTTTTCCCTCCCGTATCCTGACCTGGGTCGTAGATGACTAAAGGCCGCAAAGAACATGAAGAACAGGTTTGAAGCTTTTGGTAAATTAAAAAAGACAGTTAGTTTTTTACAGAGAGAGAGAGAGAGAGAGAGACTATTATGCATACCTAGAAACACAAACATAGATTCACACTTGGGTTGGACATATTTTGGTTTCTCCACACTGGAAATTATGCCAATTTTTTTCGAGTTTTGCTCTAAAAAACACTAAAGGATAATACAAAGCTTTCATAATATTAATGGTACGTACTACTACTACTAATAATAAAGTATATTAGTCATTATTAACAATATAAAGATGAGTTTTACTTCCTCGAAAATCATTATTTCTACATTGTGGTTTTATTATACTCTTTTTTATTATATTATAGACCTAATATTAAATGTTTCTATTATTTATTCTCAACTTTGGATGACGTATTTAGGACTTTATATTAACAGGTACAACTAAAATTATGAAACGTATTAATACTTTGCTCACTCATGATTAAAAACATCCCTAAATTTATTCGATATGAAATCATACAATGAAATATATTCATTAATTAATTCTTACTGGGATAATTAACAAGCCTTCCGAAACACCGAGACTGTCTGGTTCAAACCAGGATGTTACATACATACGTCAAGAAGCTTGAAACGACAGCTAAAGGAAATTCCAACATTGTTTTTGAAAACCTAATTTCCATAATTTATTTCAATTGGAAAATATTTATTTCGTTTAGATTTCCTAACAGAGAGTGGATGTGATTGACAAATAAAAAAAACACGAAGGTGAAAAAGTGATTGTAAACAGGAAACCGTCTGAACTATCCCTTCCAATCTATGATATTGAACGCCTCCTCCAACACGACACCAGGTGTATTTACAAGTGAAAGATTTTGTTATTCCCCTTCCCCCATTTACTTAGTCTAAGGTTGAATAGATTGGCAACCATGAGTCTTCCCACATCCTCTCCTACGGGAATCCATCGTGTAGAACGTTGTGATGGAAGCTACTGCTCAGCTGATTGCGCGCAGGTTGGTCCCGGTTTTCGTTGGGCCAGAGCAGAAATGTAGCTAGTGTTCCCTGGAACAAGCGGCAGGTTCGGCCCCCATCTATCGAGGAGAACTCGTACCGCCCAGCGGCTTTTAAAAAAAATCTTTTTTTCCGGTAAGTTCTTTTTAACCTCCTCATTTCTACAAACGACCACACCCCGTTAGAATTAAAAAAAAAAAAAAAACAGAAATATTTCTGTAAGGGGGAAATATATTCATGTCTGTCATTAAGAGTGTTGCTCGGTTAACGAAAACAAAATTACATTCTTATCACACCGCAGGACGAGAAAATAAGTGACAGTCGATGTAGTACTTGCCATGTGAAGTGTAACACTTCCGGATAAACCATCCCTGTTGATCGTATAATTCTCAATCCGAACACCGGCTTCGTTTTACGTTTAATATGTTGTCACTGTTTTTGGTTTTTAATAGATTGAAAAGCGTGTGTACGAGTGTAATAAAGGAAAGTTTGCCACGAAGTTATGTCAAAATAATTTGAGGAATAATCCAGTTCGCAAAAACCTTCTTCTAGAACGTTTGAGATCATCTTGCGCGCTGGAAAATATGTTCTAAAACTGCATTCTTAGAACACGACAAATATAGGCAAAAAATAAACTGCATCTTCTGTTGTAGGTATTTTTTTCTATATTGATATATTTGAGCTCTTCCCCTTTGTATGAATAGACCGCGCAACAGTTGGCTGTGAGTAGAGATGTGGGAACGGTTTTTTATCTGTATTGTGTGTGTGGTGTGTTCATTGTTTTGTATTCTCAATGTGTGTGTGTTTCTATGTTCGTTCATTATATTGATCGTGGAATACGGCGGTGCTTAGTGTTGTCGAATTGTATGCGGCGGTGTCCAATTATGTTGACAAATTGATTTTATCTGGTAATTTGATCATATTTCTGTGGATCGTTATCATTAGCCAAGGGAATGGAAAGTATATTAAACTAGTCGGACAGGGTGAGAAAGGAGATTTCGTTTATGAATGGCAAATGAGGAAATTGTAATAATACTTACACAATATTTGATACCAACCATACTCCATCGTTTTATCTGCTGTCATTAGATTATTACAATTAATTGTCAAAGATCAAAGATGCAATCGAAATTTTCCTGTGGTTTCGGACTTTTATTAGTTTTGCTTACGGCCTAGATAGGCAGTTAAAATTCTAAATCCGTTTCAACTTTGAAGGATGATATCCCTAGCCGAACATCACTCCGTGAGCAAGAAAAGTGAATGTTGCAGTCAGCCATGGCCTTAGTATAGGTACCATACCAGCGGACGTGGTGAAACTGAGGAAAACTTTACAAAACTAAAGATAATGTGGCCGGCAACTGGACTCAAACTTCCGTGCTGCCTTAGTACGAGTCAGAAGTCGCCAAACATAGTTATTAGCTCACAGAGATTGGGAAAAAATACGAGTACAAGCTAAAGTATGCGTTTGCATTATGAAAGTAGAAAAAAAATGTTGTTTTTAAACATATTTTTAACTATATGTAGTTTTCGTCTGTCTCTAGCCTCACGAGACACTAAGCCAAATGTTCAGTTTTATATTTTTGGTTCTGAATTAATAGATCTAGACCTTCGTGTTTTGTGACATTTCCTCTGACCGATCTTTCTTCCCGATTTTTCTTTACCCTTAAACGATAAATATTCTTAGAATGAGATCCGTGTTTTCTTTTAGAAGAAGAAGGGGAAATTTTATGTTAGCCTGTCACTAATTCTTTTAAATTATACGAAATCAATACATATGAAAAAATGTACCTGATTAACGTAATCTATCACGAATTTGAATGATTGTGGTTATATTTGAATCAAAATAGAGAAATCTAACAAGCAGAATATTTCAAGGTTACAGAACTAATCTTTATTTCAAGTTACATTCAAATTGTCATGTAAGAGTTGAGCTACTACCTTGACCCATTATGCCTTTCATAACTGAGATAACTTCTAATTTCAGCAATCATAATTCTTTTTCTGATATTCTAAATATTGTAAACATTCCTGATTCTTCGTATTTCCATGCCGAAGTTGATTCTTCAGTCAATCCTAAAACTTTATTTACTTATTTATTTTTAATTTAATATAACTTACAGTTGTCAGTATAAAAGTCAGCTGTGACTTTAGTATCTCACGTGCCTGGTTAATGGCATTCCTTGGCAAGCCCTCTTCTGACCAATAAGGGATGAAAGTGTGAGCATGTTCTTTGTGTAACTTTAATACTAGTATCCTAATAGCAAAACTGATGGAGAACTTCTGTCAGTATGATCGGTGTTCTTTAGTGTCAATACAAACAGTCTTACTAGTATTTATTCAAGATACAATTTAACAAAATGTGAGGCTTCAAGTCAGAAAAAAAAAAAGATTATTAGTAGCTAAGACTTGTATACGCCGTTCCGGCATTCGAGAGAAAGAACTAAGAAGCAAAGCCTTTGAAAAGCTGTCATGATTCGAACCTGCGCTGTCTTTGTAGTACTGGTCCATAGGAAACTTTACACCAACTTTTCCACTACACAACCAGGGATTGGTAACTCTACCTTTGTATTTCTCTCTGTATATTATTTATCGTTTGGTATACATTTGTGGAATTTGAAGTATACTGATGCAACGTGTTGTACTTGGTAGCTTGCATCACTCTGTAACTTAACTACGTGACGTCCATCACACTATTTTTTCTTATTGTTACAATACACGCCGATGCAAAATGATACCACATCTGCAATATTCCTCTTCTATTATAGGGTATAACTACGTGTGTTTAACTGACTGGAAATGTTCTTGAGCGGTAACTGTTCTCAAATTCTACCCAGAATTGAAATACATTTTATTTATTTGTGCGTGGGGTAATTTAAAAGAGAGTTGTTTGCCCCCTTCCAAAGTAGATGTTCGAAAAAGATACATAAAATGTCACAGTACCTTAAAATAGGATGTATTTCAGCTGTGAACGAAATGATCGAGAATTTATGTGTTGTCCACATTTTACGTTGTAATCTTTATGTATTCATTTAAAATATAAAAAAAAAAACCATGGAATTATATTTAAAAGTTGCAGAACTACTTCCCGAACAACGCATGTGAATTACACCGTTTTAAACACTCGCCTTGTTTGCTCCCATGGCTTGTCGAACGTGTCCTGTAACCCAAACGAAAACTTGCACGAAGTATGCAGCCCAATTTGTCAAGCTTCATTGCGGGTTATCTATCGTCTCAGGATAAATTGGATGTATTCCATGCTAGAATAAATTAGATAAATAAATTTGTCTTTTCTAATATTGTACACTCTTCGCAAATAGATAGAAGGATTTTTGAACTAGCTTGAGATAACATTTCTAATCATCGCATATGCTTTTAAACCCTAGAGCAGTGGTTTTCAAAGCGTGTTCGCGCAGAGCTGAAAGTAGGTTACTTTTTCTGACCCAGCCTGACCCGGACATAGATAACCTGATTGAACCAGTGACCCAGTCTTATTGGAGCGACCTTACTGACCCGGTGAGCCAGTCCTGACTCAAATGACCATTCAGAATTCGAGATCTGGCATTCCAATGATCGGAAACTAACTCCTGAGACTACACGACTATCTCAGTCAGAGGTTATTTGCACACCCCTCGGGGGGGGGGAGGGGGTATTTTTGTTCTTTCCGTGGACGTAAGACTATTTCCATGTTATATTACTATTGTTCGGGACAATTCAACGTCGCAAGTTTCATGATCTGGGGTCTTGATTACCCCCTAATAGAAAAACTATCCAAACGCAACAGTGTATGACATGGAAACAATAAAACCCTTCTGGGTCAGAAGGTCAGGCCGAGTCTCAAGCATAGGCCCGGTGTCTCGGTCCAAAACTTGACCCGGTGACCCATTTCAGCTCTTGTTCCGCGAAGGTTCACGAGATAATCTGCATGAAAGTACCATACAAGAAAGTGGTATTGTGAAACCTGTCTTTGGAATAGGATCTACTTACGCGTGTCTGTTTCTTTGCCAAGAAGAACAACAACATATTCAAAGTATATAACGCCCCATATAAAATATATTGTTCCATTGCAATATAAGTTAATTACAACTCTTTTTCTTCGTCTTAATTAGATAAATGTATTCCTTACGTACAAACAAAATTGACTTCTTTATACGGTTTCCTTGTATCTAGATAGTTTATTTGGTGCTCCGCATGTGTAAAAATAGTTCATTTATGATCCGAAACATTCAAGAAATATTATCCTACATCATACATGCATTAAACAATTCCTTTGAAATTACTTCAAAGGGTGTATTTCAGCTCATGCATTTAAATTGTCTTATCAGATAATGGATACTATGGAAAAGAGAATTACACATATTTTGAACGTGGAATGAAGGATGAATATTAACTTTTACACAGATTGGTTTGAAATGGATATTTATTATAAACAGGAGTGTCAACCACAAAACGGAATTACCAAGTTTTTTGGCGGGCAGGGTTGAAAGAAAGAAACTTGAGAAAATATATATTAACAAAATATATACATATATTTTAATAATTCAGCAATCTTAACCATTTATTCTGATGATAAAGCTACAGCAACTGTACTGATTTCTTTGGTAATAAATTTATATTCTTGTCTCCAACGTGAATGGATCAAACGTTTTGTCCAGTGATGGAGTGGAATTATCATTTATCAAAATGAGGAAATCTTCACGAAATTCTTTCAACACGTAATTGAAACATTTT